>JAHFWG010000359.1:85373-97257 GCA_020233015.1 Callinectes sapidus | reverse complement strand
AGGAAGAGGAGGAGGAAGAGAAGAGGCAAGAGGAAGAAGAGGAACTGCTGGAGGAGGCAGAGGAGGAGGGACAACCACAACTGTCACTACAAGACGACCCACAACCACAGCCATCACTACAAGCAACACCGTCACCACCAACACCATCGTCATCCTCCCCAACACCACCATCCTCCCCAACACCACCATCATCACCAACACCATCCTCCCCAACACCATCCTCCCCAACACCATCATCATCAACACCACCATCGTCCCCAACACCATCACCGTCACCAACACCATCCTCCCCAACACCATCATCATCAACACCATCCTCCCCAACACCATCATCATCAACACCACCATCACCACCATCGTCCCCAACACCACCACCGTCACCAACACCATCCTCCCCAACACCATCATCATCAACATCATCATCCCCAACACCACCATCATCAACACCATCACCGTCATCATCAACATCATCATCCCCAACACCACCATCATCAACACCATCAACATCATCATCCCCAACACCACCATCACCACTACCATCATCACCACCAGCACCACCACCACCACCACCACGCCAAGCCCAACCAAACCAGCCACAGCAGCAAGTCAACGAGCCAACCTCTGACTCTCTCTACTCCCTCCCTTCAATAGACTCCGAAGACAACAGGAACCTCTCCGCTGCATTACTCCACATAGTTGACACGGTACTTGATGCAGAGAGAACTGGCCACTCCCTCCCTCACACTGACACCCCCCACAGCACCGCCTTCCCTTCACGTCTCATGGAGTGGGTTGGGTCTATTTTGCATTCTGGTACAAAAGATGATCCAAAAAAGATAGTTAAAGGTGGTAACACTGCGAAAGAAGATCAGATCGGCTTGTCAAGAAACGCGAGAGAAATGGATAGAAGGATAGACGGGGAGTTGAAAGGTGTATTGGTTAAAGCTAAGGAAACAGAGAGACAGCCACACGAAGACGGAAAGACAGGAATGGATAGACAGATAGACGGACAGAAGAAGAAAGCCACATTACTCAAAAAATCGAAGGAAACAAACAAACCCCCAAACTCAGACAAACAAATATCACTCCAAGAACCACAATTACGAAAGGACTCTGCGCCAAGGAGGAGGAGGAGACGAGGAGCCACAGAGAAGGGAGAGGATGCGGAAAAGAAGGAACAGAAGGATACGCCAGAGGAACTCCCCACGCCAGCAGAGTTAGCTTGGGTCAATCCTACAGAGCTGGTGAGTCAGGGGGCGTATGTAGAAGACGTTCCCTCCATTGCAAACTTATTGGGGGTGAGGCTTTTTAAATACGAGTTCCCCCCTCCTGCTCTCCCGCGGTCTCCTGCCCCGGGTTCCAGTCAGCCAATGAGCGCTCGATCTCCTATGGCGGCAAGTTCAAATCAGCAAATCATCACACGGCCTCCTCTGACACCGACGATGAACCAGCCAATGAACGCACGCTCTTCCATATACCCAGGAAGTCAGCCAATCAAGACGCGTCCCCCGTACCCGGTAAATTCAAACCCACGTCTCTCCGCCTCACCCAACGCCATTCCTTCCTTCGGCGACTCCTTCCACGACTCCTTCGATAGATACTACAAGAAATTCAGAGGTCCCAGCCACGCCTATGAGACCAGCAGAGCAACAGGAGGCGGCAGTAACATAGACAGCTTCCCTCGCAGGCCGCCACTCCCGCCTCGCCCTGTCTATCACTCCACAACAGATACTCTACTTAACCTCCTCAACCCATTAAACCTCTTCTCCCACAATAACTTCCCGCAGATACCAAGATACCCACATCCTTTGCCGCCCCCGCACGCCCCACACACCACCCCTCCTCGCCTGCCACAGAGCCCCAGAAACATCCCAGAGAAGGAGACAGGTGGAGGACTGACGTACGAGGTAATAGTCAACCAGGAGGCGGAGAAACACAAAGGGTACCAGTTTAAGGAGGATTACCCGCTGAGAGACGACCTGTACGTTGGTCAGGATGGCAATATCTATCTGAAGGGCGTGGATACTGACTCATACACGCCCTCGGTCACTGCAGAGCCGCCCACTTACCACCTAGACCACCAAGACCACAAACAAGACCCCGAGAAAGACCATGAAGACCCCTTTCTCAATGAATACTCCAAGCTTCTTCACAACCACAACCTGGACAGCTACAACTACTTAGACGAGGATTATGACTACGATTACTATTCCTCGGAAGATAACCAGGACTCTTACCACCCTAAGGACAAGCAAAGGACTCCACCCCCCACGCACAGACCCCAAGGAACCACATATCCTCCTTACGAGACAGGATATGAAGGATACACTAGTTACCCACGCCAGCAGAGAGCACCTTATCCATATCCACCGACGCCCCCTAACCGCCCACCCTGGTCTATGGATTCAGGGATATTAGGGTGGTTATTAGGGCCTCTGAGCCGCCCTGCACGCCCTAACTACTACTACAGCCCCAGGGAGGTACATATCCCAAGGTTCAGATATGACTCCTTAAGATACAAACGCCTACACTCCCCAAACTCCCACTTAACCCAGCCGTCACCGTCTATACGTAATCAGTTTGTTACCAACCCACACCCACAACGCAGACGCCCCTCCACGCTTGCCACACGTCGCCCCCACACCACCCAAGCACCCGATAAGCGCCCCACCTCCCAGTACGCCCACACCAGCCCCCCAGGAGGAAATAACAAGGGCTTCTATCCTGGCAATGGGTTTTTCGATACTGATTTCCCAACCTTGTTTCATATGGAGGAGAAAAGTGAAAGTTTACCGACCCCGCTTCCTGCTGCTGTCTCCACCATCACCACCACCACCACCACGCCTGCCCCCATGTCTAACGCTTAATTATTCAAGCACCATGTCTTTACTTAAGTTATCTCGTGTTGTTTGTAAGGCGTGGTTAGTTTAGGACTGGTTTGGGGAAAAGAGAGAGAGAGATATTTGTGATTCTCTTCTTCTGTGTTCAATAGTTTTTTGTTGTGTGATGTATGATTGTTTGTTTGGATTTTTTGTGTGTTATTATTTGTTTTCGTGTGTTTTCGTGTTCGTTATTTATCTGTAGTTGGTCTTTGTTGTTGTTTCCGTGTTTGTTGTAGTTAATTGTTGTTAGATTGTGTCGTTATTTATCTATTTCGTGTTTGTAGCTGTTATTTTGTTATTCTATCTCGGTTCGTAGTAGTAGTAGTAGTAGTAGTAGTAGTAGTAGTAGTAGTAGTAGTAGTAGTAGTAGTAGTAGTAGTAGTAATAGTGTAATAGTAGTTGTTGTTGTTGTAATAATCTGTAATAATTTCCTTTCACTGTGTACATACCTAATTATCGTAGGTACGTACATGTTATGGTAGTATGTAGTGTGGTGAACAGTATGCAATGTGTACTGCTAATCCCAGCACTTCTGTCATAATCTTGCAATGGTACACTTCGTCTTAACCACCGTACACTGATGGCTGGTTAAGCCTTGTTAAGCCTTGTTAAGAAAATAAATAAATACAGAAATAAATATAGAAAATAGTCCTTTATTTACTGAGTGTGTCTGTGTCTGTGTATGTGTGTGTGTGTGTCATAAGATAAAGGAAGATAGAGATGGAATGATGATGAATGAAGAGCAAGGTAATTGAATGAAAGAGAGGGGGGGGTGGGAGGGGGGAACGATGACAAAGACGACCTCAAGAAAAGGATAAATAATATAGACCCAAAAGAAAAAACAACATAAACTATGAAATAAAGAAAATAAAATAAATAAATAGATAAAAATAAATAAAAAATAAGATAAAAAACTACAAGAGCCAACTAGTTCGAACGACGAGAGTAAAGCTTCAAAGCCACGTCGAGACAAGCGAAGCAGCAATGCATAGAGTTGGCTTCCCTGTGGGGCGGCAGCCATTCGCTAGACTGCCGGCACGGAAGGAGGACAAGACGCTGTGGTGGCGTGGCGGGACGTGGCGGGACACACGTGTTGCTGCTGCTGCTGCTGCTCCACCCCAGGTAATTATTCAGTTTGTCTGTTTGTTTGATAGTTAGTGGTGGTGTGATGGAGAGGAAGATTGAGAGAGAGAGAGAGAGAGGTACTGTGTCCGGGGGGGGGTAGATTCTGCGTAGTTATCGTCAGGTTTCAGACAGTCTTCCAACTCCTCTTCCCTGTCATGTCCACTCACCCTCGACGCTCACTGCTTACCCCTCCCCCCCGGCCCCTGCCCCTGCCCCTGCCCCTGACATAGACACAGACTGGTATAGCTCCCTCGTGTGTGTGTGTGTGTGTGTGTGTGTCCTTTCTGGTCTGGTTCAAGGGTGTGCGTGCGTGCGTGCAGTGTAACAATTAGTGCAGTAATTAAGTGCGTAACGTGATAATTGTACTTTGTAGTTAATATTTGTGGACTTTCCATCCAAACTCAATAATTTCTTTATCACTAATAATGTCATCAAAAGACTGGAGCATCTGTGTAATTGCTTGTTAGTGATCAGGCGATATTGTTGATACATTGTATTAAGAAGGGCGTACGGCGGTCAGAAGGTTAATAATGGCCAGAGTCTGTAGCATTTTAATCCCCACAGGAGTTTCAGCTGTAGAAAATAACCAAATAAAAAGCGCTTCAATAGTAGTAGTAGTAGTAGTTACTGTCGCCGTAAGTTGTTCATTGTATAGTTAATGGGTTGGGAGTGGAATTGTTGTTAGAGAATGGCGATTTGCCTGCCTCGCTAGTTAGATTAGAGTGGTTAGATGAGGTTTTGAAAGATGTGTAACTTGCATTATGCTATCGGCAGGAGGAGGAAGAGGAGATGGACAACATTGGGTGGTGGCGAGTCTGCTGTGTGTTGGCGTGCTGCTGCTGCTGCTGCTGCTACTGCTCGACGCCGCCGTGGTGAGGAGCTACGCCACGCCACGCCACGCTACGCAGCACTTGACCCCGCGGAGGTGGAAGGTGCTGCCTGCCTGCCTGCCTGCCTGCCTGCGTGCGGTGATCCTGCCACGCTTCCATTACTACAGGTAGTTTTTCTGACTCGTTCTTTTATAATTCAGTGATAACCAAACTAGAGGGCTTTATAGGCTTTTTTCTATAGGTTTGATAAGGGTAGTCACACTTGTTAGGCACTAGTCACACCAACCCGCCGTGGCTGCCACTACAACTGTTTCTTTCCACAGGGCCACACCTTGCACTGGAGCCCGACACGCGCGCACACCAGGATCTGGCCGGGACGCTGCATGATGGAGACGCGGCTGAGATGACGACCAGTGCCCTGCGTGGGTGGTGGTGGTGGTGGTGTCCTGTTGACTTGGTGGTTTGTTGGTGATTGTCAATATAACGGTAACTAAATTATGGTACATGAAGTGGTGTTGATGATTACGTGTTGTTTGAGAGGTTAATTTGCTGTGGCGGGTTGTTACTAATGCGTGGTGTAATTACAGAAGTGATGTGGTTGTAAGGGTTTCAACCACCACCACCAGCTCCTCGGTTCATCAGTTGCCTCCTTACCCGTGCTTCCTCCATTCACCACCTGCTGCGCCTTCAGAAATTCACTCCTGCTTTTGTGTGGGTGAGTAGTAAGTCTGTTAGTGTCTGTACAGTAGAATTATCCTGTTAGCTTTTACTTCACACATGACATAGGCGTTTTACCGTGACTAAATTACATGAGGATAATGAGTCGGGTTTCTTCCTTTAAATCATTTATTTTCCTTTACAGATGCGAGGTAGGGGAAAGATCAAAATGGACTTGACTGTCGCTGGTGATGTCCTCCCTGAAGTGTACAGCAGAGACATACAGACAGACGCTCCAGCCACCGCTGCCAAGAGAACCACAGTAAGTAACTGACACGCACATTACCACCATTTTGCTTCTTTGAATATAACCAGTTGATGAAATATTGCTGCTGCAGTCTCTTAAAAACAATTTTTTTTTGCGTTACATATGGGAGTCGTCAGAGTTAGACGGCCACGGAGGAGGAGAGATGAATCGCGCCTCACCTTGATTGACCCTGCAGCTTTGAAGAGAAAAGTTGAGAGGACTCGCTACTGCGGAGGTAAAAGGTATTATTCCTTTAGAGTTGCCAATATTGCGTAAACACGACATATATATGCAGGAATATAAGAGAGCAAGGGATAAAACATAATTTTGTCACTCAGATGCGAGGCGACTGCGAAGAAACCAACAAAAGGAAGAGGTGGTGGATACTGGACAAGAGACGAAGAAACCAGATCACTACCGAACAGGTGGATATTCGGCCAAGACTGAAAGGAAGGATCAGGAAACACACTTGTATACCTAATATCAATTATTACAACAATAAAGACAAGATCTGCTACAATTAACTACTTTTCCTACCAGTATTATTCCTTATTCCATGGTTAAATCGCACATGTAGTAAGGTCCTCTTCAGTCTGGCGGCCTGTCCTCTCCACCGTGACTCTGAAGGAAAAGGTTCATTCGTAAAACACGTGTCAGGAGAGAAAGAGACAACAGTAGGCACTTCCCTCCCCGCATGTTTACACAACAACAAACACCAACAACCAGTCACCGTCAGCTTACGAGTACCATTAGCTGGAGGCAGGAGATCAGGAGACGCTGGGGAGTGAGTGAGTGACTGGCCATAGCGCTGCCACACACCACAGCCTTACGAGGAGACGACGCCGCCACGGACGCAGTGATGGACGGCTCCACCTCTAATCCACGTCTCTGCCACACAACGGCCTGAGGGAAGAAACACGTTAGACTGCATAAAGTAACGCATCTCAACTACAAACTAACTAGGATGAACAAATAAATATATACCTTTTTAATTTCATTATGATCATTAAGAATATCATCAAAAATTAATGTTACGGCCATTAGACACTACTGCATAAAGCAGTGATTCCCAAACCAGCTCAACTTGACTTCTAATACACCCCAAACTCCCCCGAACCACTTTTTTTACCTACAAGAAATTACCCGTGTATAATATTGTTCCTCCACATCACAATTCCAATAATCTTGAATTCTTCTCTTAGCAGTGTTTGGGAAAACCTATTTCTGCTTGCATTACAACGAATGAAAGACCCAACCATGCACGTATGTAAGGGCTGATAGTACTTTTTTCCCGGAATTTCATTTTTGAGCAGATATGTAGCTTAATTCGCCCGCCCTCTAGTTTGGGAATCATTGAATTATAAAAGAATGAGTCAGATAAACTACCTGTAGTAATGGAAGCGTGGCAGGATCACCGCACGCAGGCAGGCAGCACCTTCCACCTCCGCGGGGTCAAGTGCTGCGTAGCGTGGCGTGGCGTGGCGTAGCTCCTCACCACGGCGGCGTCGAGCAGTAGCAGCAGCAGCAGCAGCAGCACGCCAACACACAGCAGACTCGCCACCACCCAATGTTGTCCATCTCCTCTTCCTCCTCCTGCCGATAGCATAATGCAAGTTACACATCTTTCAAAACCTCATCTAACCACTCTAATCTAACTAGCGAGGCAGGCAAATCGCCATTCTCTAACAACAATTCCACTCCCAACCCATTAACTATACAACGAACAACTTACGGCGACAGTAACTACTACTACTACTACTATTGAAGCGCTTTTTATTTGGTTATTTTCTACAGCTGAAACTCCTGTGGGGATTAAAATGCTACAGACTCTGGCCATTATTAACCTTCTGACCGCCGTACGCCCTTCTTAATACAATGTATCAACAATATCGCCTGATCACTAACAAGCAATTACACAGATGCTCCAGTCTTTTGATGACATTATTAGTGATAAAGAAATTATTGAGTTTGGATGGAAAGTCCACAAATATTAACTACATAGTACAATTATCACGTTACGCACTCAATTACTGCACTA
This sequence comes from Callinectes sapidus, assembly GCA_020233015.1. Lineage (NCBI taxonomy): Eukaryota > Metazoa > Arthropoda > Malacostraca > Decapoda > Portunidae > Callinectes > Callinectes sapidus. Next base: position 89,418 of record JAHFWG010000359.1, on the reverse strand, counting down.
ATTGTTACACTGCACGCACACCCTTGAACCAGACCAGAAAGGACACACACACACACGAGGGAGCTATACCTGTCTGTGTCTATGTCAGGGGCAGGGGCAGGGGCAGGGGCAGGGGCCGGGGGGGAGGGGTAAGCAGTGAGCGTCGAGGGTGAGTGGACATGACAGGGAAGCGGAGTAGGAAGACTGTCTGAAACCTGACGATAACTACGCAGAATCTACCCCCCCCGGACACAGTACCTCTCTCTCTCTCTCTCTCTCTCTCCATCACACCACCACTAACTATCAAACAAACAGACAAACTGAATAATTACCTGGGGTGGAGCAGCAGCAGCAGCAGCAACACGCGTGTCCCGCCACGTCCCGCCACGCCACCACAGCGTCTTGTCCTCCTTCCGTGCCGGCAGTCTAGCGAATGGCTGCCGCCCCACAGGGAAGCCAACTCTATGCATTGCTGCTTCGCTTGTCTCGACGTGGCTTTGAAGCTTTACTCTCGTCGTTCGAACTAGTTGGCTCTTGTAGTTTTTTATCTTATTTTTTATTTATTTTTATCTATTTATTTATTTTATTTTCTTTATTTCATAGTTTATGTTGTTTTTTTTTTCTTTTGGGTCTATATTATTTATCCTTTTCTTGAGGTCGTCTTTGTCATCGTTCCCCCCACCCCCCCCCCTCTCCCTCTTTCTCTCATTCAATTACCTTGCTCTTCATTCATCATCATTCCATCTCTATCTTCCTTTATCTTATGACACACACACACATACACATACACAGACACACTCAGTAAATAAAGGACTATTTTCTATATTTATTTCTGTATTTGTTTATTTTCTTAACAAGGCTTAACAAGGCTTAACCAGCCATCAGTGTACGGTGGTTATGACGAAGTGTACCATTGCAAGATTATGACAGAAGTGTTGGGATTAGCAGTACACATTGCATACTGTTCACCACACTACATACTACCATAACATGTATATACGTACCTACGATAATTAGGTATGTACACAGTGAAAGGAAATTGCTGCTTCACTTGTCTCGACGTGGCTTCCAAGCTTTACTCTCATCATTCGAACTAGTTAGCTCTTGTAGTTTTTTATCTTATTTCTTATTCATTTTTATCTATTTATTTGCTTTATTTTGTTTATTTCATAGTTTATGTAATTTTTTTTTCCATTGGGTCTATACTATCCTTTTCTTGAGGTCGTCGTTGTCATCGTTCCCCCCCCACACCTCCCCCCCTCTCTCTCTCTCATTGAATTACCTTGTTCTTCATTCATCATCAAATAACAGTTATTGTTCATGTGTCTGTCTGCAATTCCTATGTTACCCCTAAACTTTCCCCTGTCCTGGCTAGTGTACGAGGGAAGATGCGCCTCCCACTCGAGGTAACTGCTCCTAAAGGTAGAGTTTTTAGATATAATTCCTTAATTAGGTGGTCTCCATTAGCCCATTAATTCCCATAAAAGACCCACAGCGTATTGAAAAAAAATAGATAAATAAATAAAATAAACACTACTTGATATTTTGAATAGTGTTGGTGGGTGGTTCCTTACCAGACAAATAAAAGAGAGTAGCATTTCTTGTTGCTTTATTCTTTATTTCATTAATCGTCGCACAGAAACAACACAACAAGAAGGAAATGGACAACACATTAACTTTGGTTCTGAATGGAGAAGAGACTTTGCTGCGTCTGTCTTATTTAGGGTTTCCGAAAAAAGCAAGACTGTTTTTTGTGCATCAAGTTTTAATATAGTGGATCGCAGAAGAGGAGGAGGAAGAGGAAGGAGGAGGAGGGGGAAGAGGAGGAGGAAGGAGGAAGAGGGGGAGGGAGGGGGAGGGTCGGCGTCCCCCACTCCCTCCCCATACTATAGAAACAAAGGCGAAAATTGCTTAGATGAAGGAAAAAGAGAAAAAAAAGGAAAAAAAGAGGAAAAAAAGAGGAAAAAGGAAAAATAGCAGTAAAATGTCTGTTTAAAATATCACGTCTGTCTGTCAGCAAGTCTTTTTTTTTACTTATTCATACAAAGTTGACTTTTTCACTGGAATTTATGGGGTAAAGGAGAACATTGAATAAAAACCTCCAATCTGACATCCCACCCTTTTTTCCCCTCTTTTAAACCGTTACCCCGAGTGGACGCCCCACCTCCCCTCGGAAAAGTCACTGGTCAGGTCAGGTCAGGTCAGGTTGAAGATATAAAACAAAGAAGACAGCAGAAAACACACTTAGGTCTTAGAGAGAGAGAGAGAGAGAGAGAGAGAGAGAGAGAGAGAGAGAGAGAGACTAATGAAAATTCACTGCAGGAGACATCAAAACAGTCAGCATAAACAAATCTTGAGTATATTGATTTAAAAAGGCTTGTGTGTTTATTTTTTTTCCTTTTTTTTTTTTTTTTTTTGCTTTTTTCTTTTCCATTTTTCCAAGCCTGCAAAGATGAACAGGTGTAGTAGTAGTAGTATCATAGGCACTGCACAGCCACACACCCGCCCCAGTAGGCAGGCGTTTCAGAGGGAATATATTAGCATTACCTATAGTACAGCATATATATTATAAAAAGTCACTTGTGCAAATCTTTTTAAATGTCAATGAAGGAGGAGGAGAAGGAGGAGGAGTTTGTTGATATTAGTAGTGGCAAATAGTCACAATACTGCATGGAGGTTAAGTCAGCTTAGAAAATTTCCCCATAAAACCCCACATTGAAAATGATACACAAGCAGTAGTACTAGTATAAATGGTTTTCGTTTGCCTTTTTTTCTATACTGATTTGCGTTTTTCTTTCTTTTTCTTCCCATCTTTGTCTTGTGTATTTTTTGGGTGAAGCTGTTTTTTTTGGGGTGTCACTGCATCACTATTCTTATTCATTACCACTGTCAAGACTAACTCAATGGTCACTATATTGAAACTAATGATGGAAAGGGAAGTTTTCTATCTGCCATCGTCATCATCATCATCACCATCACTACTCACTATCATCACCAGAATACTGAAAGAAAGTTAATGATCTATTCAGGTCTCTATCATCATCATTACCGTCACCACCACTACTGCCGCCATCACCACTGCTGTCACCACCACCACAGTGTCACACAATGGACAAGGAAGAATTCTAGTCAGGTTTCAAAAAAGTGTAGCTACTCACAAATAAAAAAAATAAATAAAAAAGGAAAAAATTGGATTGGTTTCATTGAAGGAGTCAACATAACTTTATAATTTGGGGGGGGGGGCAAAACTTATTATTATTATTATTGTTATTGTTATTGTTATTATTATGCAAAGAAACAGAAACAAGAAATAGCAGATTTTTTTTATTTTTTTTTTCATCAAAGATTTTTTCATCATTTTGTTTTTTGCAACGTTTTTAACATCATTGTATAAACATGTATATTATTAATGTATAGATAATAATGAAGGAAGGAATACTTTTTTCATTTATCTCCATTTAATAATCATAATAATAGTTCATGGATTAAAAAAAGAAAAGAAAAAGAAGTGCTTAGAATGCGATAGAATAATTCTTTGAACAGCACCATTAAGAAAACTAAAAAATAAAAAAAAGAAAAGAGGAAACTGCAAAATTTTTACCCAAAGTGGAAAGTGAAAAATGACAAAGAATAAAAAAAAAAAGTCAAAATAAAAAGATAATTTGTGAAAAACCTGCAAACTTAAAAAAAAAAAAAACAAGAAGAAAAAAATTATGATCAACAAAAGAAATTACACATAAATCCTATAAATAAAATAAAAGAAACTTAAAAACTAATCTAAAAACAAAAGACAAAAAAAGAAAAACCTATAACATAAAAAGAAAACATCACAAATTTTGAATACAATGAACAAACAAAAAAAACCTTCATAACACCTTGATTAACAACATTTCAAAAGATACAACCCCCACATAAAAAAAGATAATAATAATAATAATAGAGTACAAAAAAAACACCAGAAAAAACACCAATTTTAAACCAAGTAAACCTAAACTCTGTCGCCGTCAACAAAAGACGACAACGTGACAAATTTGTGCACACGAGAACAAAGAAAACGGGAAACAGA
>JAHFWG010000359.1:56817-78996 GCA_020233015.1 Callinectes sapidus | reverse complement strand
TCTCTCTCTCTCTCTCTCTCTCTCTCTCTCTCTCTCTCTCTCTCTCTCTCTCTCTCTCTCTCTCTCTCTCTCGTAGTAGTAGTAGTAGTAGTAGTAGTTGTTGTTGTTGTTGTTGTTGTTGTAGTAGTAGTAGTTGTTGTAGAGTAGTAGTAGTAGTAGTAGTAGTAGTAGTAGTAGTAGTAGTAGTAGTAGTAGTAGCAGTTGTTGCTGTTGCTGCTGTTGTAGTTGTTAGAAATGATAATGATGGGGTGATGATGATGATGATGATGATGAGCAGCAGCAACAATAACAACAACAACAAATTGAAATTGAATAAATATAATAACAGTAATAATAATAATAATAATAATAATAATAATAATAATAATAAACAAGACAAAACACGAGTTAAGAATAAAAAAAAACAATAACAGCAGCAACAAACAACACTAATAACACCAAACTAAACCAATATTTCACATCACACAAACAGCAACAGCAACAAACAATAACAAACACCAACAATTTCTACTTACCCTCACGAAACACAGAAGACAGGAGCGGCACAACCTCCCTCTGTCAACGCTGCCTACTCACTGACTTGACTCGCGGCGTGCGTCCTGCTGTATACTCCCTCCTGCCCGCTCACTTCACCACCTCTCTCTCTCTCTCTCTCTCTCTCTCTCTCTCTCTTCCCATTCACCCCCCACTCTACTACCTCCTCTTGTCACGATCCATTCACGTTCATCTTGGTTCCTCCCAGCCATCCTCATTCCCCACGCCACTTGCAATCCATTCCTCTCTGTCATTCCTATGCATCTCTTTCTCCATTTGCTTCCACTCTCATTCCACAGCTACGCCTTTCTTGTTATTCTTTCATCCTCCATTCCTTCCTTCTTTCTCGTTTCCCTTCAATTCTCTGGGGTTACTGAGGACACACACACACACACACACACACACACACACACACACACACACACACACACAGCTTCCTCGTGCTTCTAATGTCAGGTTCTATCTATAGTATCAAGCGTTGTTATTGTATTAGTTATCTATCTATTTGATTTATTTTAAGTTTTATCTATCTATTGTAATTATTCACTTCTCTATTTTATCTACGTAATTATTGGTTCATCAGTTAATCGTAATCATTTGTCTTTTTCGTTTTCTCTTTCTTCTTTATGATTAGAAAGTTGTTAATTTAATTCATCTCATTATTCACATTAGTGTATTTAATCTTTTTTTTTCTGTTCAGGTTCAATCCTTCACATTAAAATTAGCATTCGACATTCACTCAAAATTTTCTATTGCGGGACATTGACACTGCACTGCATTACCTTTCTCTCATAAATGTACTATCTACGCTCCATAAACTATATATATATATATATATATATATATATATATATATATATATATATATATATATATATATATATATATATATATAACTACAGAACATCCCTTCATCATCATTTATCTTTCTTTTTTCAGTAGTGAAGTTTTTGCGAGTTAAATGATAGGTGTTTCCATAATCGTCTATAGCTACTTATGTACATTGTCATATCGCACAGTTTCTCTCCACATTACTGTACATACTGCACGGTATTGTACCAACGTATGTACGTATGTTATGACCAACGTAAACTCTCGACTCTATATTATATTAAGTTTGATTCGATGCATATAATCTGAGTTTGTGTTAGATTTAGCATTGATATAACCACCACAACTACAACTGGAACAGCAGCAGCAACAACAACAACTTCTACTACTACTACTACTACTACTACTACTACTACTACTACTACTACTACTACTACGCAACCTCCTCCCATACACACACACACACACACACACCGAGGGAAAGAGAAAGAGTGAGAGGATTGAGGGAAAGGGCTGGGAATACGAGATGGGTGGGAGGATGGTAATGGTGAATGGGATCATGGGAAGGGAAGGCACACACATGACTATATACCAGAAAATACCTCAATACACCTGGAAAAATCACTTCACAATGCTAGATATAAGAGCAAATATAACCGTATAACAGTATGACACACACACACACACACACACACACGGTAAACATGCAGTAAATCATGATATATAAGTAAGATAAGGGTCAGGTAGGGGAGGCAGCAGGAGGCGGCCATCATTGTGACGTCACGGCTGATGACGTCACAGCCTGCCCCGTGCTCTAGTTGACTGTCTATATTTACGTACGTATTTTAGGGGAGACCATTTTGAAAATGACCCTTCGAAAAAACGCTTTCAGACCCAAAATTTGGACATTTTCCGGTTGGATAAATACTCTAACTAATTCCCAAAGCATAAATAAACTCCAAACAACAGTAATTGTAAAGAATTTCCACTAGAAAAAATGTATTTTATAAAAATAGGACTCTTTTTAAAACTCATTAAATACTCACTCACTACCACTTCAAAGGAACCAAAAACCACTTCACATCACTTGAGTAGTTCTTTCTAGTTATTCTTAACACTTGAGAGTGATCTAGAGGCAGAAATAAATCATTTACAGGCTGATAAATAAATAAATTAATGCAACTTTAACACCGCTAGCAAACACTTTTACCATCCACTGATTTCACTGAGCTTTGCACACAAAACATGGTTTAGTATGGACTATCTTTGGCAATTAATAAGAACTTGATACTGCCTCAAATAAAGAATGGTCTTAGGCGTTCCAATTATTTTGGCGCCAAAAGCCGCCCTTATTTACGATCATAATAACGCCAACCACAGCTATCTCCAACCCCCACACGCATGGCAGACATTCAAAGCAGCCCACAGTACTCATAGAAAGCATTAAATTTTACTGTTGAGCCCAAATAATTAGTCAAGGCATAAATGAAACTATCCTTAAATATGAGGCGGCTAGCGGGCGGCGGCGGGGGCCCGGTTAAACCTTCACTAAACTTAAACTTGACCACGAAAGCTATGTCTGAATGGCTAATATGCAAGCTTAGTGCAATGGCTGCATAATGTGGTAAGATGAGCTTATAATAATGAGTGATAAGGGTAAAAATGACCGATGAAATAAGAACCCAAGGTAGCGGCGGGGGTTTGTTGTTGGCTAACCCCCCCTCCCCTCCTATATAGGGGTGCCTCCCTTAAATAAACACTGACACCGTGCCATAGTGCCACAGCGCTCGCCACAGTCACCTTGATAACGTAGTCCAGCAGCCTCAGTGATTCCATCTTGCACCAGCATGGTCTCCTTATTATTATTATGTCCTTAGATCGTTAACAAATACTCGTGAAATCCCGCTTGTCACGTCATCTCGAGAGTTTGGAATGTAAGAATCGTCTTGATATTATATATGTCACTAGAAGGGTCAAACATTTCAAACCCCGTCTCCGTTCAACCAGAGGCTTTTCAATAGGATAATAAGACGTGTTAACCCGCTGACACCTTCACTCACAACACACTGACTGGTCACTGAGGGACCAGCGGGCAGTGGCAGACACCCTGCCGCCCCTCCCACCCTACGTCACTCAGGGCTTGGAAAGACCAGTAGTCGTACCTTGCTCATTTGCTATTCACATAGTATATTATGCGCTAAGAAATCAAGTAGGTTGTGCATCCAGTACAGATGAACAATGGAACAATAAATATAAAACACCATAAACGTCAAAGGAAAACTAATTAACGAAATAACACATGAATAAGCGAACAAGGCCAACCAAGGCAAAAAGTTAACCTGACGCTCGAAACATAACCAGAAAATCAAGAAATACAACAAAATCAGTGTGGAATAGTAATTAAGAGACTAAACCAACAAGACAAGTTATCAAACACTCGCAACACCACCAAAACAATAAAAAATGTGATGATTGTTGTTTCTAATCCTGCCTTTCTCTTCCCTGTCACTCTATCGCTCTCCCAGACTCTCACTTCTCTCTCCCCACGCACCTCAAAATGTTACCACCACCACCACCACCACCACTGTGACTGTTATTGTTACTGAATGTCTGTCTCTGTGTGTGTGTGTGTGTGTGTGTGTGTGTGTCTGGTCACCATTGCTATTGTTAATTGTTGGTCAAAATAAAGAGAAGAAGAATAAGAAATGTTTTTACTATCTTTACAAGTCCATTAATTTCTAGATATCAACGTGCCAGTTTTATCATTATCAGAGAGAGAGAGAGAGAGAGAGAGAGAGAGAGAGAGAGAGAGAGAGAGAGAGAGTCCAAGTTACATTTCTTTTCTTGATTTTTGTTCATCGGAGAGAGAGAGAGAGAGAGAGAGAGAGAGAGAGAGAGAGAGAGAGAGAGAGAGAGAGAGAGAGAGACATTCATTTGCTGTTTTTCTTTATTTCAATCACCATCACATCTTTCTTTTTGCTTATATCCCACAAAATAAGAAATAACAATGCGAGTTTTATACATAACTTTTGCGCGGGAGTGAGGAAGAGGAGGGACACACACACACACACACACACACACACATACAAAGAACCAAAAATTTCTTCAAAGCATTTTTTTTTTATTTTCTCTATGACTGAAGTAAAAAAAAAATTCGGGCCTTTTTTTTCTTTTTATGTTTTTATCTAAAGCATCATAACAAGCTTTTTCTTCTTCTTGTCTCCCATCAATTCATGGAACAAAAGCTACACATGGAGAGAAAACGAGAGAACATTCAAAATTATTAAAGGAAAGTCATATATTACCTCATTATTATAACCATGAAGTCTTAATTAAATATATAGTAGGTGTTGTAACCTTATCTTCATGAATTACTACTTTTCCGTGCTTTAAATTATTTTTCAACTAACCAAAAAAACTATGATAAATGTTGTTTTCTCTTCTTAATTTAGGTACAAGATGTTTATTTTTCTTTTAAGTCACTACTAGTTTTCATAAGTTACTAGTTTTTTTTAATTGTTTTTAATGTTATTTCATCATGAACTTAAAAAACATATAAAAAACACTTTTTTAAATTAAAGAAGTGTTTTTATTTTCCTTTTTTTTAAGTCACTACTCATAAAAACAACAGAATAATATCAAACTTAAACCATTATTTTTTTTCTCTCCCTTCATTAACTTTCATCTTTTCTTTTACTTTGCATTCACAGTGAGTCACCAATTCTCCTCTTTCCCTTCAAATAAAACCAAAAATAAACCAAACAACAAACTCATTACAAAAATTTCTCCCACCATTCAATTCACTTTCTTTTCTTACTTTCTCACCAATCAATATAAAAAAACTCATAAATTTATCACTTTTCCTTGTTCTTCCCTTTTAAGGCGTTCAATGCACTGCACTAACTTTCTGACACACACACTATATCATCACTTCCAGGAGGAGGAGGAGGAGGAGGAGGAGGAGGAGGAGGAAGAGGAAGACGAAGAGGAAGAGGAGGAAGAGAATATGGCTTACACTCTGGTTTGTGAAAGAGGAGAAAGAGAGAAAGAGATGACAGGTATAGTTGTTATTCCCCTTTCTCTCTCTCTCTCTCTATCTCTCATTCACCAAAGGAAAGAGACGGCAAGAATTTAAGTCAAAGCTAGCTCTCTCTCTTTCTAATTCTTTTTACAAGCCATAAGAGAAGGAAGGAAGGAAGGAAGGAAGGAAGGAAAGAGAGATTATAAGAAGTACTTTTCAACTTCTCCCTCCCTTAAGATCTCAAGTTTACAGTGTTCATGCAGGGAGAATGAATAAATTTTAACCTCCCTCTCTCTCTCTCTTAATATTGTTCATGTAGGGAGAATGAATAAACAATTTTTAACCTCCCTCTTTTAAAATGTTCATACAGGGAGAACAAACCTTCCTTTCCTTCTCTCCCTCTCTCTCTCTCTCTCACTCTCAAAATGTCAACTTTCTAGTGTTCATGCAGGGAGAGTGAATGAACAATTAAACTCCCTCAAACCCTCTCAAGTACTTTCTCCCTCTCCCTACACATCCAGGAGGTGTCAAACAGGCCACCACCACCACCAGCAGCAGCAGCAGCAGCAGCAGGAATAGGAGTGGGAGAGGCAACACTAGCAAGACCCTTAGATAAACCTTCCATACGCTCCCATCCATCACCTCTCTGTGGCGTTCACCTTGGCCGGGACGCAGCCCAGACACATTCAACTCAAGTCCATCATGGCGTCGTGTGTTGGGCAGGCGTCGCGCTGGATGCTCTCAAACAAGGACTGGAGCTCTGGGGTCGATTTAATATGGGCAACGAATTCTGAGAGTTGCGGGTTCTTGTCTGCGTCCGGGATGGTGAGGAGGGCGGCCACGGCTCTCATGGCGGACCTCTTCAGCTCGTCCTGCTTCTCGTACTCCTGCTTCACCGAGTTTGCCTTCACTTTGGTGGTCACTGTTGTTCGTAAAGGTTCCACGAGGCGCTCCAGTCTGCAACGTTAGGTCAGGTTAGTTTCCCATTAAATTACGCTACATTAAGTTAGTTTTTTTATTAAATTACACTACGTTAGGTTAAGTTCTCCATAATATTAGGCTACGTTAGGTAAGTTGATTAAATTAGGTTAGATTTGTCCTCAATTTAACTGTTTCAATGCGACATGAGACACACACACACACACACACACACAGTAATACACCAAACCAGACCAGGCCACCACTCCTCACCTCTGCAGGACGGCCTGGGGACAGAGATGAGCCAGCCGCGTCAGCATAAGGTAGGTGAGCATTTTGATATCGTAGTGGTCCCTCAGCCCCCCCTCAACGTGCTCCAGGAAAACATAGATGTCCACTCGGTCCAGGCAGGTCTCCAGGAGGGTGTACATGCACTCAAACGCTGCCTTGCGGATGTCCAGCCCATCATCCACTGTGTGTTTGAAGGGACCCATCTCCACCTCGCGAATCAGCTCTTTCTGTGGGGGTTGAGAGAGAGTGAGTGTGTGGGTTAAGAGAGAGAGTGTGTGTGTGTGGGGGGGGGTTTAAGGAAGTGTTTTAAGGTTTCTATCATATCAGGGCCAAGGAAAAGGGAAGAAAAAGGAGAAAGGCAAATAAACCCATCTCCACCTCTCAAATTAGCTCTTTCTGTGAGGGTTATGAGAGAGATTGGTTGTAGTGAGTGTGTGTGTGTGTGGGGGTTAAGGGAAGGAAGTGTTTTAGGGTCTCTTTAACACATAGAGAAAGAGAAAACACTCAGTTGTACATTCACTGAAACACAAATTAGAAAAAAAACAAGAAATAAAAACAATTAACTAATCAATTTCTCTCTTCCAAGACAGTCAGAACCTCCACACTGAAACAAACGAGAAAAAAAAACATGAAAAATAAAGAAATAAACAAATTCAAGACGGAGATACAGACAAACAAACGGACAAACGCACCCTGACTTTGGTTTCATTGTAGAGCTGTGGCAGGATGGTGTCAAGAAGGTCACGGACGAGGGAAGGCTTGTTGTGTGCCGCTGAGTTGAAGGCGACCAGAGCCACACGCCGCACGTTGAGATCGGGGTCTTGTAGGGTGGAGAGGAAGTCGCCGATGCTGTGACGCAGTAAGCTGTCAATGGCTGTGGGCTGCAAAGATGATGAGGCATTAAGTTACACATCCTAAAAGCACTCTTAAACACCCTAAAAACAACCTTAACCCCCCCAAAATGTCCCCTAACTTAATCTAAACCTTAAAAACATCAAAAACATGAAAACTGCCTTTGCAAACCCCTTAAAACATCATAAAAAACAAGAAAACACCTTAATAAAACCTGAAACAACATGAAAAACTCTTGAAAACCAATATGAACATGAAAAACCCCTTCATTCACATTTTGAAAGTATAAAGTAAACAGACATGAAATGCATAAAAAAAAAAAAACAAAACCAGGTATAACACTCTTCTCTTTCTTAGCGTGAACACTGGCCACCCACCCACCCACCCACTGCTGCTTCACCCCCCCCCACCCCACCCCTCACCCCTCACCACCACCATTATGTACGTACCTGGTCTGAAATGGTGAACTTGATAGCCGTGACGATGGTGGTGCGCATCATTGGGGAGTCAGTCTTGAGGGACTCCTGCAGCTTGGGGAGCAGGGCGGAGGGGTTGATGAGTGTCAGTTTACCCAGACACTCTGCCACCACATTTCTGGTGCCCTCCTCTACGCACTCTGTGTGGCGGAACAGCTGAGCCCAAATGTCACTCACAAAGCCCTGCAGAACCTTCACTCCCTCGGCACTCTTACTCTGTAGGCTGATGATCTGAAGGAGGAGGAGGGGGAGGAGGAAGGCAGTGTGAGACAAAACGAGATAAGTCACCACATATATACGAGATGGGCCACTCTTACTCTGCTGGCAAAAACTGAGGAGATATGTACATGAACTAAGCACAGAAAAATGAGAAGAGAAGAAAGTGAGACAAAAGATTATATGAGACGGATACCAAAGAGTAGATCAATGTAGTAACCACAGAAAAATTAGTTGTTTAGGTGCTTAATTATTATTATCATTATCAAAGTTACTTTTTAATGGAGTGAAGGAGAAAATAAGGTAAGGTACAGTTAGATTACGTTATTATTATCATTATCAATCCCTAAACTTACTTCTTTAAGGGAGTGAAGAAGATAAGGCATAGTTATGTTACAATATTTTAAGTAAAGTTAGGTTAGGTTATTAATGCCACGACTCCCTTCACTTACTTCTTTAAGGGAGTGAAGGAGGAGATACTGTCTTTTGGGGTTGGCTTCAATCTCGGACAGGACGAAGGGAAGGTACTCCTGCAGGTTGCCGCAGCTGAGGTGACCCAAAGCATAGGACGCTGCGGACTTCACCTCCTCTGAAGGGGAGCTGAAGGACGCCACCACTGCATCCTTCAGCTGAGGGATGCCACTCAAGTCACTGCAGGAGAAACAACAAACAAATAAACAAATAACTAAAACAAAAAAAGAAAATATAAGAAAAAGTCACTGTAGGAGGAGCAACAAATAACTAAAACAAAAAAGAAGAAAATATAACAAAACGCACACACATACACACGCACACAGGCACACACACACACTCACATATGCTTGCCAATCTCCCCAATAGCCAGAAGAGAGAAGGACTGCACAGTGGGGGAGCGAGGGTTGGTGACGTCCATCAGGAAGCGATTCACCACGCCCACTGCCTCGCTGGGGTGGGTCAGGGTCAGCGCCGCCACACACTTCGCCATCGAGTGGTACGCCTGGCACAGAGAAAGACACAGAGAGACAGAGACAGAGAGAGAGAGAGAGATATACATTATTCCATCTTTTAAATCGATAATGAAAACACACACACACACACAGCAATAAATGAGACAAAAACACACACACACACAGCAATAAATGAGACAAAAACACACACACACACACAGCAATAAATGAGACAAAAAACACACACACACACACAGCAATAAATGAGACAAAAACACACACACACACACACAGCAATAAATGAGACAAAAACACACACACACAGACAGACACAGAGTTAAATATCCTTCCATCCTTCCATATCACCATACCATAAAAGAGTTATATTAGGTAAGAGAAGAGAAAAAAAGAAAAAATAGAGAGAAAAAGAGAGAAAAAAGGAAGAAAACAGCAAAAGAGAAAAAAAAGAGAAAAAAGGAAGAAAAACAGCAAAAGAGAAAAAAAGAGAAAAAAAAGAAAGAAAAAAGGAAGAAAAACAGCAAAAGAGAAAAAAAAAAGAGAAAAAGGAAGAAAAACAGCAAAAGAGAAAAAAAGAGAGAGATAGATAAAAACCAGCAACACACACACATACACACACACAGACTTCTTACCTGCTTATGTATATTGGAGGCCTGAGGGGAGACGAGGGGAGCCAGCAGGTGTGTGAGGATGTCCTGGTAACCGAGGCCAGGCAGACCCGCCCTCACCACCGCCTCGAACAAGTCCTGCATCGCCTTCAGTGCCCCGCCTGAACCAAAAATATAACGTCACATACACGCGCACACACACACACACACACGCACACACACAGACACGAGGGTTCATATATACACACACATATACAAAATATACACAGGTAAATATACACATCTACATATACACACAAACACACACACACGCGCGAGGGTTCATATATACACGTACATATATTAAAACGTACACAGGTAAATATACACATCTACATATACACACACACACAGATATACAGACATATATAAAAAAGAAAGAAAAGAAAGAGAAGAAAACACACAAAAAGGGATAAGAGAGGAGAGAAACAAAGAAATAAGGAAGAAAAATGGGAAGAAAAAGATAATAAGAAAAAAAGCAAAAAATAGAGAAAATAGAAAAGAAAAAGGAGAAAAAGAAAAGACAAACACAAACACGAGAAGAAAAAGAAGCAAAAAATAGAGAAAACAGAAAAGAAAAACGAGAAAAAGAAAAGAGAAAAACAAACACACGAAAAAAAAAAATAGAGAAAAGAAAAAAGACAAAAACACACACACACACACACACACACAGACACACACACACACACACACAGTTACCTTGCAGCAGAGGGGAGCGCACCAAGGCCATCACGTCTGGCATGATGAGCTGCAGGAAGTTACCGAGGGAAGCCTTGTGAAGCTTGGCGGTGGAGGTGAGCAGAGTGAGACACAGCTGGGCAATGTGCAGGTCTGACTCGTTGATAAGTGGCGGCAGCTCTACCAACACCTGGAATAATGATGCGTTAGGTTAGGTTAGGTTAGGTTAGGTGAAGTAAGGGAAAATGAGGTGAAGTAAGGGAAAATAAGGTAAAATAAGGTAAAATATGGTAAAGTAAGGTAAAGTAAGATAAAATAAGGTAAAATAAATAAAATAAGGTAAAGTATAATATGATAAAGTAAGATAAAAATAAAGTAAAGTATAATGTGGTAAAGTAAGATAAAATAAAGTAAGATAAAATAAAGTAAAAAATAACACACACACACACACACACAAAAAAAATACATAAACAAACAAACAAAATAAATAAATAAATAAATAAAATAAATAAAAAACAACACACAAAAAAAAAAAAAAATAAATAAAATAAAACAAAACCAAACAAAACAAATAAAAATAAATAAATAAAAACAACAAACTAACAATACTAATAATAAGCACACATTTTACCTTATCCAGCATCTGAGGACTAAGCGCAGAGGAGTAATTAGTGACAACAGTATCTAGCCCCCCCAAAACAAAACAAAACAAAACAAAATAAATAAATAAAAACAACAAACTAACAATACTAATAATAAGCACACATTTTACCTTATCCAGCATCTGAGGACTAAGCGCAGAGGAATAATTAGTGACAACAGTATCTAGCCCCCCCAAAAATAAATAAAATAAATAAAATAAATAAATAAAAACAACAAACTAACAATACTAATAATAAGCACACATTTTACCTTATCCAGCATCTGAGGACTAAGCGCAGAGGAATAATTAGTGACGACAGTATCCAGCCTCCCCAAAAATAAATAAATAAAGAAAGAAAGAAATAAGAATAGATAAATAAAAACAAACTAACAACACAATTAATACATTTTACCTTATCCAGCATCTGAGGACTAAGCGCAGAGGAGTAATTAGTGACCACAGTATCCAGCAGAGTGAGTGTGGCCAGTTTGAGTGCACGCTGGTTCTTGCGCAGGAATGACGCCAGGACAGGGAGGGCCTCGCTAAGGATAGGACGCAGGTCAATACGCAGAGGGGAGGCGGCCACCTTAGTCAGCGCCTTCACTGTGGTCAGACGCGTGATTTCGTTGCGCAGGCGGTCCAGGAAGATGGGGAGACATGTGCCCAGTTCGCCCTGTAATGGTGGAGGTGGTGGTGGTGGTGGTGGTGGTGGGAGAGAAGGAAGGGGAGGGGAGAGAAGGAATGATATGAGAAAAGGAATGATATGAGAAAAGGAATGATATGAGAGAAGGAATGATATTAGAGAAGGAAGGAATGACATGAGAGAAGGAATGATATGAGAGAAGGACAGTGACATGAGAAAAGGAATGATATGAGAGAAGGAATGATATGAGAGAAGGAAGGTGATATTAGAGAAGGAAGGTGACATGAGAGAAGGAATGACATAGGAGAAGGAAGGACATGAGAGAAGGAAGGTGATATTAGAGAAGGAAGGTGAGGTTAGGATAAATGATGAAGAAAGCGACTCTATTTTGCTCTCTCTCTCTCTCTCTCTCGTTTTTATTCTTTTCTCTCTCTTTCTGTTTTTCTATCTCTTTTTACTTTCTCTCTCTCTCTCTCTCTTTTTTACATTTTTTGGGGGGAAAATAATGCAAGGACTACTTTTCTCTCTTTGTTTCTTTCTCTCTCTTTCTCTTTTTTTCCAGGAAGATAATGCAGGAGCTCTCTTTCTCTCTCTTTTCTTTCTATCTTTCTTTTTTCTCTCTTTTTAACCTGTTTTCTTTCCTTTTATCAGCCTTTTCTTTCTCTTTCTCTCTCCATTTCTCTCTACACTCCTCCCTCCTCTCTCTCACAAACCCCTCCCTCTCTCTCTCTCTCACACACCCCTTCCTCTCTCTCTCTCTCCCTCCCCTTCCCTCTCTCTCTCTCTCCGTCTCACCTGTAGATGGTCTCCCAGGTGTGATATGATCTGGCCCATACAAGCAATGGCCCTTTCCTTCACCTCCTGGTCCAGGTCGGCCGCCCTTAGCCTGGCCAGCGTGCAGTGGTACAGGTCGCCAGTGTAGGGGGTGAAATCAAACGACGAGGCCAGATCTGGGGGAAAGACAGTGCTACGTTGGCCAAGATTTGAAGATTTGGGGGCTTAAAATGTGTCTCAAAGAAGGGAAAGTTGTAGAAAGTAGGTTACCAGGATTTGAAGATTGGGTGGCTTGAAATGTGTTGTATAGAAGGGAAAGTTAAAGAAAGGTGGTTAAGTGTTCCAGTGTAGTAGAGAAAGTGAAAGATTAGGAGTGATTAGGTTAACTCTTGCATTAGGGCTAAGATTTGAAGATTGGGTGGCTTGAAATGTGTTGTATAGAAGGGAAAGTTAAAGAAAGTACATGTTAAGTGTTCCAGTGTAGTAGAGAAAGGGAAGTGAATGATTAGGGGTGATTAGGTTAAGTAAGAGTAAAGTAAAAGATGAAAGAAAGAAATAGAAGTAAAAAGAAGAAAGAAGAAACTAAAAACAAGAAAAAAACACACACAAAAAAACAAAAATTAAAGTAAAGCCAAACTACAATAAAAGAGAAAGTAAAAAAAAGTACAAAACAAACAAAAACAAAGTAAAAAAAGTAAAAAAAAGTAAAAAACAAACAAAAACAAATAAAACCAAAATAAAACAAACAAAACCCCAAGTAAACTACAACTCACCTAATGGCCTGATAACCTTCACAATCTGCTGCAGGACAAGCAAAGCCTCGGCAGTGATCTTGTAGAAGGGGTCCGCCACACAGGTCACCACGGGGGGCAGCAGTTCTCCTATGTGCTGGTGAAACACTTCCCCGCTGTGGTGCACCAGCAGGCAGTGAACGAAGGCAAGAGTGTCAATCTTCATGTTGCTGCTGCTGTTCTTGTCCCTGGTGAAGTGATTAGGTTAGGTTAGGTTAGGTTAGGTTAGGTTAGGTTTGGTTTGGTTTGGTTTGGTTAGGTAAAGTTAGGTTAGGTTAGGTTAGGTGAGGTGAGGTTAGGTTAGGTTAGGTTAGGTTAGGTGAGGTTAGGTTAGGTTAGGTTAGGTTAGGTAAAGTTAGGTTAGGTTAGGTTAAGTTAGGTTAGGTTAGGTTAGGTAAAGTTAGGTTAGGTTAGGTTAGGTTATCACTGTAAATTCACGTCACACACACACACACACACACACAGACAGACAGACACACACACACACACAGATAGACAGACAGACACACACAGACAGACAGACGCACCCCAGGGAGAACTGTATGCCAGGTATGAGGGCAGGGATGTGGTGGGTGAGTGCCCCGGGATAGACCTGCACCAGTTCCGTCAGCAGAGCGAAGCAGCCCTGGCGTGTCTTGATGCTCTTCTCCTTCATCTGACGGTGCACAGACTTCACCAGTGCCGGCACCTGAGAGGGAGAGAGAGAGAGAGAGAGAGAGAGAGAGAGAGAGAGAGAGAGAGAGAGATTAATAAGTGTGCACAAATTAAAAAAAAAGGTTAGATGAGGATAGAAACAAAGGCAAAATCACATAATATTAACTAATTAAGCCCCTGTAAATCTTGACCAACTAAATACACACACACACACACACACACACACACACACACACATATACGAAAGAAATAATAATGGCAAAAAGTGTAGAAATTCAAGAAATATATGAAACGAGGATAGAAACAGAGGCAAAACCACACCAAATCTCCCTTACCTAAACACACACACACACACACACACTTACACACACATACAAACATACAAACAGAAAAAAAGACAGAACAAAAAACAACATACACCTCGAAAGAACCATCAAGCACACCAACAAACAAACACACGTACACACACACACGTACGTACACACACCTGCTGTTTCAACATGGAGATGGTTCCTTCCTCCTGCTCCATGGCATCAGGGTCAAGGCTGAGGCTGAGGGAGGGTCGGGTCTGTCGTAGCAGGGCCATGTATGCGTGAAATATGTCCACCTTCACGTTCTCCTCCCTCTCTGTAACACCAGGTCAACTCAGGTCATGTCAGGTCAGCTCAGGTCATGTCAGGGGGTTAGATTAGGTTGAAAATGATAAATGTTAGGGGGTAAAATGTTAAAATGATAAATGTTAGGGGGTAAAATGTTAAAATGATAAATGTTAGGGGGGAAAATGTTAAAATGATAAATGTTAGTGGATAAAATGTTAAAATGATAAATGTTAGTGGGCAAAATGTTAAAATGATAAATGTTAGTGGGCAAAATGTTAAAATGATAAATGTTAGTGGGCAAAATGTTAAAATGATAAATGTTAGTGGGCAAAATGTTAAAATGATAAATGTTAGTGGGTAAAATGTGAAGTAAATAAGGTTATGGTGTTGGGTTAATGCTTTCACTGCAATATACAACCCAACACAGTCAGAAAGTAATGAAATCTTAACAAACATTGACAAAAAAGATAGAAAACATAATGAAAAGATGAATATATAAATAGATTAAAAAGATAGGAAACATATTGAAAAAGAGTACAATTGAGTGTTTAGCAAATAGGAGAAATAAGGTGTGGCAGTGGTGGTGGTGGTGAAGGGGTTAATTAGTGAGTGAGTGGAGGTGATCTATCAGTCTATACCTTTGAATCTGTTGATGAGTTGAGGGGAGACTGTCTTGTAAAACTCTATCAGCATCTCGTGTCTCGTGGAGATGACAGCTTCCAGACACTTGGCGGAGGAACGGCGCACCTGGTAAAGTATGGTAATGTTAGGTTAGGTATGGTAATGTATGGTTAGGTTAGGTAATGTTAGGTTAGGTATGGGTTATGTATGGTAATGTTAGGTTAGGTATTAGTTATGTACTAGTAATAGAAACACACACACACACACACGTACATACAGAAAAGATTCAATAAAAAAAACATTAAAATAAACAGTAGGTTAGGTTAGGTATGGGTTATGTACTAGTAATAAACACACACACACACACACACATGTACATACAGAAAAAAATAAATAAAAAAGAACTAAGAAAGACAGTAACATACATACACACACACACGTATACATAAAAGTTGAATGAAAAGAACCAGATTATGTTTCCTCTTAATAACATACATACACACACATCATCATTATAGAAGAAAAGAAGAAAAAAAGAAATTAAAAAGAAATAAAACAGAGAAACAAAAAAGTAACGATGATAGATAGACAAACACAAAAAGTAAAAAAAAAAGAAGGAAACAAAAGAAAAAACAACAAATAAACCAACAAAACCAATCAAACAACACAATAACAAACACAAAAATAACAACGATAGGTAGAAAAAAAAACAGGAAGAAAGACACGACACAAACACTCTCTCTCTCTCTCTCTCTCTCTGACTCACCTTCCACGACATATCATCATCATCAGAGTACTCATCATCTTCTTCACCATCATCATCCTCGTCCATGTCCATCTGGCCCTCATCATCATCGTAGTCATCATAATTGTAGTTAGGGTCGTGTGTGATGTATTTCAGGCACATTTCAACGATCTGAGGGAGAAGAGGGGTGAAAAATGTGCCGTTATCTTTGCTACTGTAGAGATGGGGATATATAAGTGTGTGTTGTTGTTGCTGTAGAATGTTATGAAAAGAGAGATGGTTAATATTTCAAAGGTTTAAGAAGGAGAGATAATGTTTATTTTAATGGTTTAAGAAGGAAAGACGATGTTAATATTTCCCAAAAACACCCTTCAAGCGAAAAACCAGTTCTCAATACACAAATGCACTAAGACACAAGTAAAGTATTAAGTAATGGAAATAAATAACTGCAAATAAAATAATAATAAATGAAATAAATAAAATAAAACAACAGCAATACTAACAGTGGAGTAATTAAGTAATGGAAATAAATAACTGCAAATAAAATAATAATGGAAAGAAATAACTAAATAAGACACCAGCACCAATACTAACAGTGGAGAGGTGTGGCGTAATCTCCTTAGGGCAGCGCAGCGTAAAGGCCTCACAAGCCGAGATGCAGTACTCCCTCAGCTCATCGTCATCAACAGCCACGTACTGCACTATGAGGGGCATCACTCGCTCCAGGTACTCCCCGAACCTGTGTCCCGCTTGACGGCTGCGATGGGGAGAGAGGGAGTGGTAGTGTGGGTGTGGGAGAGAGAGAGAAGGAGAAAGTAAAAAGAAAAAAGAAGGAAGGAAAAAAGAAAGAGCAAAAAAGAAAAATAGAAGAGAAAAAGGGAGAAGAGAAGAAAAGATAAGAGAAAAAGAGAGAGAGAGAGAGAAAGAAAGAAAGAAAGCTTAAGATACATTACAATAAAAAAATAAATAAATATGAAACAAACATCAACTTTCCATACACACACACACACACACACACACACACACGCACACACACCTGATAGCCGCAATGCACTGAATATAAGTCCTGGTGGTAGACATGGACGTGTTTTTGGCCAGCTCTTCAATCAGGAAATCCATGAGTCTTGCATAAATCTGCGGTGAACACGACACCACCAGATGACTGAGTGCGATGATGGTGCGTTTGCGTACAGCGAGGCGCGGCGAGGCGAGCTGCGGCAAGAGGGCGTCCAGGATGTTGGGGTGGAAGGACACCAGCAGGGAGCCAAAACGAGCCAAAAGATCACCCAGAATGTCCAGCGCCTCTAATTGTACACTCACGTCCTCTTGCTGATGTGTGTGGGTGTGAGAGAGAGATAGAGATAGAGATAGAGATAGAGATAGAGATAGAGAGACAGAGATAGACAGGAGAGACAGAGAAACAGACAGAGACACAGAGAAACAGAGAGAAACAGAGAGACACAGAGAGAGACAGAGAGACACAGAGAGAGGGAGAGAAGGGAAGGTTATTATTATACAGTGGCTGCCTTTCCATTCTTACATAAAAAAACATGAAAGAAATGCAAAATAATGAAGAATAAATGTTATCCTTTCACCTGTATTAAAATAATCTATCTTTACATATAAACTTGAACATTCTTACATCAAAAAAAGCAAAATAAGGAATAAATCTTTACCTTTTCACCTCTACTAAAGCAATTTTATATCTTCACATTTAAACTAAAACACTCTTACACAAAAAAACATGAAAACCCCATAGAACACCAAGATCTTCCCATTAAAAAAACAAAAAAAACATGAAAAACTAATAAAACACCAGAATCTTCCCATAAAAAACAACAAAAACATGAAAAAACCAATAAAACACCATATTAAACCTTATCTACATACCACTCCAATCTATCTTCACATTAAAAAAACATGAAAAAACAATAAAACACCAAAATCTTCCCATAAAAAACAAAAATAAACAAGAAAAACCCATAAAACACCCCCTTCAACACCACAACACCACAACACCACACCGCTACACTCACCCTAACAATAGCCTCAGAAAGCCTATCGGTGACCCTCTTGCATATATTGGCGACGAGGGCGGTGGAGGAGGCGGGGAGTTCGTTGATGACAGTCTTGAGGGCCAGCGATGACATGTCTCTCAGCTGCTCTCTCTCACTCACCATATGGTCACACAGACTCTCCACTATCGAGTACACGTGGAATTCCTTCACTTTGTTTACCAGTGGGCCCAGGCTGCGGTGGTGGTGGTGGTGGTGGTGGTGGAGGAGGAGGAAGAATGTTTGGTTAGGTTAGGTTAGGTTTTGTTTGTTTGGGGTTATGTTTTTTTGAGGTTATGTTCGTTTGGGGGTTATTGTTTGTTTGGGGTTATGTTTGTTAATTTTGTTTTGTTTTGTTTGTTTTGGGGTTTTGAGGTTATGTTTGTTTTTTTTGTTTTGTTTTGTTTTGTTTGTTTGTTTGTTTCTCTCAATTTTGTGTTTTTTGTTTGTTTATCCTATTGTTTTTTGTTTGTTTGTGTGTTTCATTCTCTCTCTCTCTCTCTCTCTCTCTCTCTCTCTCTCTCTCTCTCTCTCTCTCTCCTCACACACACACACACACACACACACACAGAAATATATAAGAAAACCCAGTCACTCTATCTTTCTCTCTCTCTCAAACACACACACACAAACCTCTCTCTCTCTCTCTCTCTCTCTCTCTCTCTCTCACTCTCCCACACCCCTCTCTCTCTCTCCCTCTCTCTCACCATTTCACTGCCAGATTCTGCACCTCCCCGTTCTTGTCTTCCAGGAGTCTGAGGAGCATCTTGACCACCTTCCTCTCTGAGTCGTCGTCCAGCTTGATGGAGTCCTTCTGCAGCTCCGTCATCAGGTCGTTGGTGGCCATGAAGCGGTAGTCCTTGTCTGTGCTGGTCATCTGAAGGGCGGAGGTGTCGTTAGGTAGTTAGAGGGGAGATAAGGTGTTGTTAAGGTGTTAGGTGGGAAGATAAGGTGTTGTTAGGTAGTTAGAGGGGAGATAAGGTGTTATTAAGGGGTGTTGTTAAGTGTGTGTGTGTGTGTGTAGAGGGAGAGAAAGGGAAAAATTAGGAGATATAAAGAAAAAGAGTGTTAGAGAGAAAGAGAGAGAGAGAGAAGGAGGTGTCGTTAAGTAGTTAGGTTAGGTGGAAAGGTAAGGTGTTGTTAAGGGGTTGGGTTAGATTAGGTTAGGTTAGGTTAGGTGAAGTTAGGAGTGGTATTAAACAGGGAAAAACAATGACAAGTGATAATGTATTTAATCAAACCTAACCTAACCTAATCTAATCTACCCTAAGTATTATAGAGTATTTGCTGGGCTATATATGGTATGGGCATTGAGTAAGTTAGGGAAAAACGTGGAAATGAAGGAAAAAGTAGGAAGAAATAAGGGAAAATATGAAAAATTAAGAAAATGGAGAGAAAAACATGAAAATAAATGAAAAATGAGGAAAAAATAGAGGGAAAAACATGAAAATAAGAGAAAAATGAGAAGAAATAATGGAAAAACATGAAAATAAAGGAAAAAGTAAGAAAATGTACAGAAAAACACGAGAATAAAGGAAAAATGAGAAGAAACAATGGGGAAACATGAAAGGAAAGAGAAAAAATAAGAAAATGGAGAGAAAAACATGAAAATAGAGGAAAAATAAGAAGTAATGAAGGAAAAATAAAAGTAATGAGGGAAAAACATGAAAATAAAGGAAAGAATATGCAGAAATGAAGGAAAAATTTTAAAATGAAGGGAAAAAACAAGAAAACAGAGGAAAGAAAACAAAAAACCAAAGAAAAACAGAACCTAGGAAGCAAACAAAGGAAAAACAACAGGAAAACCAATAAAAAAAATAAAAAACAAAGAAAAAAACAAGGTAAGGACAAAATCAAAACAAAAAAAACTAAAAAAACACCAACAAATTCAGGAAAAAACGGGGAAAACACTAGAAAAACAAAGAAAAACAAAGAAAAACACACTAATGCACCCTAACCCAATACAAACCAACCCGGCGAACTAACCCCATACAAACGAGAGAGAGAGTCAGAACATCACTCATATATAGACACTCTGACAGCCTTATTTACCCACAAAACCCAGCAGATTACCGCCCCTATGGACACAGGGGAGGGGAAAACAATGCCAAACCACACCCCAGGCCATCACAAACACGGGGAGAGAAAATAATGGAAAACTCCGAAACAAACAAGCTGGGGTGAACGGAGGGAGGGAAGGAAGGGACAGTGTATTTTAGGTGTTTTGTGGCTAATTACCGCAGTTTTTGGGGTGTGGTGGGGGTGTGGTGGTTCGTTTTACTCACTTTCTCCAGCAGGTTGGCGATGTGGTAGGAAACACTCGCCATTTTTGTGGTTTTTTGGACCTAACTCAACCCCGCTGTGTCCCTTCCCCTTGTGGCTAATGGCAATACACTAGTTATTTTGGCTTATATTCTTACTTTCCTTTCCACTCTATTTTTTACTTATTTTGTCTTCTAATATTACTCGGCGTATTTTTCTGGTGATTTTGGTGTCTTTGGTTTATTTTTTGGTGGGTTATTAAGGAAGTTTGTGTTTATATGTCATCTGATGAGTTTTTGAAATGAATAGTTGATGTTTTGTGGGTTTCTTTATATAATATTGCTCAGTGTATTTTTGTAGTTATTTATTTGTCCTTATTTTACTTTTTGATGATATGTTAAGAAATTTTGTGATTTTTTTTATATAAACTCGAATTTTGCCCAATCAGGTTTCAGTTAATGCCTATTTCTCTTCTGTATTTTCTCTAGTCTCCTTTTTTTTCTATCTCTCTTTATCATTTATAGTTTCTCAATGTACTTTTTTTGGTCATTTTTGGCGTCTCTGCTTCCTTATTTCAATGGTTATGAAGAAAGTTTTTGTTATGTCAGATAATAAAAGTTTGCCATTTTTTGGTCTGTTTAATGGATGTTTTATTGGTTTTAATTACTCAATGTATTTTTTCTGGTTATTTTAATGTGTACTTTGTCTTTTTTGGTGGGTTTTGTAGGTAATTTGTGTTTTTTTAAGGTATATTCGAATTTCGTGTCTAATCTGGTTTAAAATTCATGTCTATTCCTCTTCTGTATTTTCTATAGTATTTCCAACGTCAAATCACACCTTTTTATAATTTTCGCGTATAATTTTTTAGTTATATCTGAATTAAATCACCCATATTTCAATTGTCAATCTATTAAGTACATGTTTATCAAAATTATGTCTTTAGAAGTAGTGAAAATCCTCTTAATGGAATAGAGAGAGAGAGAGAGAGAGAGAGAGAGAGAGAGAGAGAGAGAGAGAGAGAGAGAGACTTCATACATACTAGAGAGAGAGAGACTTCATACATACTAGAGAGAGAGAGAGAGAGTAATAACTTCATACATACTTTATTAAAAACCCCTTACAACATAAAAAATTCCATGATACAACCACAGCACACTTAAAAACAATGCATTATACAAGAAATACATTAAAAAAAACACATTATTTACCACTTATCTCACCTCCAAAAAGCCATAAATGTTACAATGCATACTTAAAATCTATTGGAAAAAGGACACTTGAAAAATTCTTAATGTCTTTATAAGCATTAGAGAGAAACAGAGATTAATTCTTAGTCAGTATAATGTAACCTAATGTTTTATTCAGTATTTTGGGGTTAGGTTAGGTGTGTTTAGGGGTTTGTTAAGGATTCAAGGATAAAATAATAGTAAATAAAGGAAGGAACTGGAAGAATAATGGATAATGGATAAACTAGTAAGAGGGAATGTTAAGTAAATGATAAAAATGAGATAGTTAAATGTGTGTGAATGATTTTACTGGAGGGAAGAAATGTGGTTTTTATTGTTATTAGATTGCTAACCTCTCTCTCTCTCTTTCAATAAATAAGTACTGATATGTTTAAAAGGAAGTCAAGATATAAAATAATGAAAAATATATTAGAGTGTTATGATAAAAGCACAAAAAATAGAGATAAATTGAAGAAAATAAAAAAAAGATATAAAAAGAAATTAGAAAAAGGAAAAAAAAAAACAAAATTGCAGATTAAAAATGAGAAAAGAAAAAGGAAAAATATAAATAAAAAAACTCAAGAAAGGAAAATAAATGAGAAAAAAACTAAAAAACTGAATCAAGAAAAAAATCAAGAAAGTCACAGAAATAAGAGAAAAGAAAACTAGATAAATAAAATAAAAATCAACAAAATAACAGAGAAATAAAAGAAAAAAAGCAGGAAAGAAGACAAAATAATTAAAAAACCCAAACTACCA
>JAHFWG010000359.1:22990-42127 GCA_020233015.1 Callinectes sapidus | reverse complement strand
AAAAAAAAAAAAAAAAAAAAAAAAAAACAGGTATAACACTCTTCTCTTTCTTAGCGTGAACACTGGCCTCCCACCCACCCACCCACTGCTGCTTCACACCACCCCCACCCCTCACCACCACCATAATTACGTACCTGGTCTGAAATGGTGAACTTGATAGCCGTGACGATGGTGGTGCGCATCATAGGGGAGTCAGTCTTGAGGGACTCCTGCAGCTTGGGGAGCAGGGCGGAGGGGTTGATGAGTGTCAGTTTACCCAGACACTCTGCCACCACATTTCTGGTGCCCTCCTCTACGCACTCTGTGTGGCGGAACAGCTGAGCCCAAATGTCACTCACAAAGCCCTGCAGAACCTTCACTCCCTCGGCACTCTTACTCTGTAGGCTGATGATCTGAAGGAGGAGGAGGGGGAGGAGGAAGGCAGTGTGAGACAAAACGAGATAAGTCACCACATATATACGAGATGGGCCACTCTTACTCTGCTGGCAAAAACTGAGGAGATATGTACATGAACTAAGCACAGAAAAATGAGAAGAGAAGAAAGTGAGACAAAAGATTATATGAGACGGATACCAAAGAGTAGATCAATGTAGTAACCACAGAAAAATTAGTTGTTTAGGTGCTTAATTATTATTATCATTATCAAAGTTACTTTTTAATGGAGTGAAGGAGAAAATAAGGTAAGGTACAGTTAGATTACGTTATTATTATCATTATCAATCCCTAAACTTACTTCTTTAAGGGAGTGAAGAAGATAAGGCATAGTTATGTTACAATATTTTAAGTAAAGTTAGGTTAGGTTATTAATGCCACGACTCCCTTCACTTACTTCTTTAAGGGAGTGAAGGAGGAGATACTGTCTTTTGGGGTTGGCTTCAATCTCGGACAGGACGAAGGGAAGGTACTCCTGCAGGTTGCCGCAGCTGAGGTGACCCAAAGCATAGGACGCTGCGGACTTCACCTCCTCTGAAGGGGAGCTGAAGGACGCCACCACTGCATCCTTCAGCTGAGGGATGCCACTCAAGTCACTGCAAGACGAGCAACAAACAAATAAACAAATAAATAAAACGAAAAAGAAGAAAATATAAGAAAAAGTCACTGTAGGAGGAGCAACAAATAACTAAAACAAAAAAGAAGAAAATATAGGAAAAAGTCACTGTAGGACGAGCAACAAATAACTAAAACAAAAAAGAAGAAAATATAAGAAAACACACACACATACACACGCACACAGACACACACAGACACACACTCACATATGCTTGCCAATCTCCCCAATGGCCAGAAGGGAGAAGGACTGCACAGTGGGGGAGCGAGGGTTGGTGACGTCCATCAGGAAGCGATTCACCACGCCCACTGCCTCGCTGGGGTGGGTCAGGGTCAGCGCCGCCACACACTTCGCCATCGAGTGGTACGCCTGGCACAGAGAAAGACACAGAGAGACAGAGAGAGAGAGAGAGAGATACATTATTCCATCTTTTAAATCGATAATGAAAACACACACACACACACAGCAATAAATGAGACAAAAACACACACACACACACAGCAATAAATGAGACAAAAACACACACACACACACACACACACAGAGTTAAATATCCTTTCATTCTTCCATATCACCATACCATAAAAGAGTTATATTAGGTAAGAGAGGAGCAAAAAAGAAAAAATAGAGAGAAAAAGAGAGAAAAAAGGAAGAAAAACAGCAAAAGAGAAAAAAAAGAGAAAAAAGGAAGAAAAACAGCAAAAGAGAAAAAAAGAGAAAAAAAGAGAGAAAAAAGGAAGAAAAACAGCAAAAGAGAAAAAAAGAGAGAAAAAAGGAAGAAAAACAGCAAAAGAGAAAAAAAGAGAGAGATAGATAAAAACCAGCAACACACACACACACACACACACACACTTCTTACCTGCTTATGTATATTGGAGGCCTGAGGGGAGACGAGGGGAGCCAGCAGGTGTGTGAGGATGTCCTGGTAACCGAGGCCAGGCAGACCCGCCCTCACCACCGCCTCGAACAAGTCCTGCATCGCCTTCAGTGCCCCGCCTGGACCAAAAATATAACGTCACACACACGCACGCACACACACACGCACACACACACACACGGGTTCATACATACACACACACATACAAAATATACACATGTTATATACACATCTACATATACACACAAACACACACACACACACACGCGCGAGGGTTCATATATACACGTACATATATAAAACGTACACAGGTAAATATACATGCCTACATATACACACACACACACACAGATATACACACATATATAAAAAAGAAAAAAGAGAAAGAGAAGAAAATACACAGAAACAGAAGATAAAAGGGATAAAAAAAGGAGAGAAAAAAATAAATGAAGAAAAAACAGGAAGAGAAAAAGAGAAGAATAAAAAAAGCAAAAAATAGAGAAAAGAGAAAAGAAAAATGAGAAAAAGAAAAGAGAAACGCAAACACACGAAAAAAAAAAAATAGAGAAAATAGAAAAGAAAAAGGAGAAAAAGAAAAGAGAAAAACACAAGAAGAAAAAAATAGAGAAAATAGAAAAGAAAAAGGAGAAAAAGAAGAGAAAAAACACGAGAAGAAAAAAAAGAAAAAAAAAAAAAATAGAGAAAAGACAAAAAGACAAAAAGACAAACACACACACACACACAAGTACACACACACACACACACACACACACACAGTTACCTTGCAGCAGAGGGGAGCGCACCAGGGCCATCACGTCTGGCATGATGAGCTGCAGGAAGTTACCGAGAGAAGCCTTGTGCAGCTTGGCGGTGGAGGTGAGCAGAGTGAGACACAGCTGGGCAATGTGCAGGTCTGACTCGTTGATAAGTGGCGGCAGCTCTACCAACACCTGCAATGATGGCGCGTTAGGTTAGGTTAGGTTAGGTTAGGTGAAGTAAGGGAAAATATGGTAAAATAAGGTAAAATATGGTAAAGTAAGATAAAATAAGGTAAAGTATAATATGGTAAAGTAAGATAAAATAAAGTAAGATCAAATAAAGTAAAAAATAACACACACACACTAAAAATAAATAAATAAATACACAAACAAAATAGATAAATAAATAAATAAAATAAATAAATAAAAAACAACACACACACAAAAAAAAAATAAACAAACAAAACAAAACAAAATAAATAAGAATAGATAAATAAAAACAACAAACTAACAATACTAATAATAAGCACATTTTACCTTATCCAGCATCTGAGGACTAAGCGCAGAGGAATAATTAGTGACAACAGTATCCAGCATCTGAGGACTAAGCGCAGAGGAGTGCACGCTGGTTCTTGCGCAGGAATGACGCCAGGACAGGGAGGGCCTCGCTAAGGATAGGACGCAGGTCAATACGCAGAGGGGAGGCGGCCACCTTAGTCAGCGCCTTCACTGTGGTCAGACGCGTGATTTCGTTGCGCAGGCGGTCCAGGAAGATGGGGAGACATGTGCCCAGTTCGCCCTGTAATGGTGGAGGTGGTGGTGGTGGTGGTGGTGGTGGGAGAGAAGGAAGGGGAGGGGAGAGAAGGAATGATATGAGAAAAGGAATGATATGAGAAAAGGAATGATATGAGAGAAGGAAACAAAATAAATAAAAATAAATAAATAAAAACAACAAACTAACAATACTAATAATAAGCACACATTTTACCTTATCCAGCATCTGAGGACTAAGCGCAGAGGAGTAATCAATAACAACAGTACCCCAAAAAATAAATAAATAAACAAAACAAAACAAAATAAATAAAAATAAATAAATAAAAACAACAAACTAACAATACAAATAATAAGCACACATTTTACCTTATCCAGCATCTGAGGACTAAGCGTAGAGGAGTAATTAGTGATGACAATACCCCAAAAAATAAATAAATAAACAAAACAAAACAAAACAAATAAAAATAAATAAATAAAAACAACAAACTAACTAACTAACAATACTAATAATAAGCACACATTTTACCTTATCCAGCATCTGAGGACTAAGCGCAGAGGAGTAATTAGTAACAACAGTATCTAGCCCCCCCCAAAAATAAATAAAATAAACAAATAAATAAATAAATAAATAAAAACAACAAACTAACAATACTAATAATAAGCACATTTTACCTTATCCAGCATCTGAGGACTAAGCGCAGAGGAGTAATTAATAACAACAGTACCCCAAAAATAAATAAACAAAACAAAACAAAACAAAACAAATAAAAATAAATAAAAACAAACAAACTAACTAACTAACAATACTAATAATAAGCACACATTTTACCTTATCCAGCATCTGAGGACTAAGCGCAGAGGAATAATTAGTAACCACAGTATCCAGCAGAGTGAGCGTGGCCAGTTTGAGTGCACGTTGGTTCTTGCGCAGGAATGACGCCAGGACAGGGAGGGCCTCGCTAAGGATAGGACGCAGGTCAATACGCAGAGGAGAGGCGGCCACCTTAGTCAGCGCCTTCACTGTGGTCAGACGCGTGATTTCGTTGCGCAGGCGGTCCAGGAAGATGGGGAGGCAGGTGCCCAGTTCGCCCTGTAATGGTGGAGGAAGTGATATGAGAAAAGGAAAGTGACAGGAGAAAAGGAATGACATGAGAGAAGGAAGGTGATATGAGAGCAGGAATGATATGAGAGAAGGAATGATATTAGAGAAGGAAGGTGATATTAGAGAAGGACAGTAACATGAGAGAAGGAATGACATGAGAGAAGGAAGGTGAGGGAGAGAAGGAATGATATGAGAGAAAGAAGGTGAGGGAGAGAAGGATAATGATGGTTAGGATAAATGATGAAGAAAGCGACTCTATTTTGCTCTCTCTCTCTCTCTCTCGTTTTTATTCTTTTCTCTCTCTTTCTGTTTTTCTATCTCTTTTTACTTTCTCTCTCTATCTCTTTTTACTTTCTCTCTCTCTCTCTCTCTTTTTTCCATTTTTTGGGGGGAAAATAATGCAGGGACTACTTTTCTCTCTGTTTCTTTCTCTTTATTTCTAGGAAGATAATGCAGGAACTCTCTTTCTCTCTCTTTTATTTCTATCTTTCTTTTTTCTCTCTTTTTAACCTGTTTTCTTTCCTTTTTTCAACCTTTTCTTTCTCTTTTTCTCTCCATCTCTCACACACACCCCTCCCTCTCTCTCTCTCTCTCTCTCTCTCAAACACCCCTCCCTCCCCCTCTCTCTCTCTCTCTCTCTCTCACACACCCCTCCCCCTCTCCCTCTCCCTCTCCCTCTCTCCGTCTCACCTGTAGATGGTCTCCAAGGTGTGATATGATCTGGCCCATACAAGCAATGGCCCTTTCCTTCACCTCCTGGTCCAGGTCGGCTGCCCTTAGCCTGGCCAGCGTGCAGTGGTACAGGTCGCCAGTGTAGGGGGTGAAATCAAACGACGAGGCCAGATCTGGGGGAAAGACAGTGCTACGTTGGCCAAGATTTGAAGATTGGGGGGCTTAAAATGTGTCTCAAAGAAGGGAAAGTTGTAGAAAGTATGTTACCAAGATTTGAAGATTGGGTGGCTTGAAATGTGTTGTATAGAAGGGAAAGTTAAAGAAAGTACATGTTAAGTGTTCCAGTGTAGTAGAGAAAGGGAAGTGAATGATTAGGGGTGATTAGGTTAAGTAAGAGTAAAGTAAAAGATGAAAGAAAGAAATAGAAGTAAAAAGAAGAAAGAAGAAACTAAAAACAAGAAAAAAACACACATAAAAAACAAAAATTAAAGTAAAGCCAAACTACAATAAAAGAGAAAGTAAAAAAAAAGTACAAAACCAACAAAAACAAAGTAAAAAAAGTAAAAAACAAACAAAAACAAATAAAAATGAAATAAAACAAACAAAACCCCCCCAGTAAACAACAACTCACCTAACGGCCTGATAACCTTCACAATCTGCTGCAGGACAAGCAAAGCCTCGGCAGTGATCTTGTAGAAGGGGTCCGCCACGCAGGTCACCACGGGGGGCAGCAGTTCTCCTATGTGCTGGTGAAACACTTCCCCGCTGTGGTGCACCAGCAGGCAGTGAACAAAGGCCAGAGTGTCGATCTTCATGTTGCTGCTGCTGTTCTTGTCCCTGGTGAAGTGATTAGGTTAGGTTAGGTTAGGTTAGGTTAGGTTAGGTTAGGTTAGGTTAGGTTAGGTTAGGTTAGGTTAGGTTAGGTTAGGTTAGGTTAGGTTAGGTTAGGTTAGGTTAGGTTAGGTTAGGTTAGGTTAGGTTAGGTTAGGTTTGGTGAGGTTAGGTTAGGTTAGGTTAGGTTAGGTTAGGTTAGGTTAGGTTAGGTTAGGTTAGGTTAGGTTAGGTTAGGTTAGGTTAGGTTAGGTTAGGTTAGGTTAGGTTAGGTTAGGTTAGGTTAGGTTAGGTTAGGTTAGGGGTTAGGTTAGGTTAGGTTAAGTTAGGTTAGGTTAGGTTAGGTTAATAGACAGACTTACGTGTTAAGCAGCACAAGAACAAGGGCAGTGTCTGAAGTGGAACTCTGAAACGCAGCCATTTGTACGTGTTCACTGCCTTTCGAGAGGGTAGAGGCAATTAATCTATCTCCTGGTGAAATAAACTTGCTGAAATGGCCCATAGCATAGAACATAGGCTGCTTGTAGAATTGACTTGAGTTCTGGGGGGAGAGAGAGAGAGAGAGAGAGAGAGAGAGAGAGAGAGAGAGAGAGAGAGAGAGAGAGAGAGAGAGAGAGAGAGAGTATTAGTTAGCTTAGATGTGACATCAGTTAATCTAGAGAGAGAGAGAGAAGAGAGAAAGACACACACACACACACACACACACACACACACACACAGAGAGAGAGAGAGAGAGAGAGAGAGAGAGAGAGAGAGAGAGAGAGAGAGACACACACACATAGAAACAGAGGCAAAATCACATAATATTAACTAATTAAGCCCCTGTAAATCTTGACCAACTAAATACACACACACACACACATACAAAAGAAATAATAATGGTAAAGAGTGTAGAAATTCAAGAAATATATGACATTAGGATAGAAACAGAGACAAAACCACACCAAATCTCCCTTACCTAAACACACACACACACACACACACACTTACACACATAAATACACACAAACACACACACAAACATACATACAGACAAAAAGACAGAACAAAAACAACATACACCTCGAAAGAACAATCAAGCACACCAACAAACAAACACACGTACACACACACACACACGTACGTACACACACCTGCTGTTTCAACATGGAGATGGTTCCTTCCTCCTGTTCCATGGCATCAGGGTCTAGGCTGAGGCTGAGGGAGGGTCGGGTCTGTCGTAGCAGGGCCATGTATGCGTGAAATATGTCCACCTTCACGTTCTCCTCCCTCTCTGTAACACCAGGTCAACTCAGGTCAGCTCAGGTCATGTCAGGTGAGGTTAGGTTAAGTTAGGTTAAAAATGATAAATGTTAGTGGGCAAAATGTTAAAATGATAAATGTTAGTGGGCAAAATGTTAAAATGATAAATGTTAGTGGGTAAAATGTTAAAATGATAAATGTTAGTGGGCAAAATGTTAAAATGATAAATGTTAGTGGGCAAAATGTTAAAATGATAAATGTTAGTGGGTAAAATGTTAAAAATGATAAATGTTAGTGGGCAAAATGTTAAAATGATAAATGTTAGTGGGCAAAATGTTAAAATGATAAATGTTAGTGGGTAAAATGTTAAAATGATAAATGTTAGTGGGCAAAATGTTAAAATGATAAATGTTAGTGGGCAAAATGTTAAAATGATAAATGTTAGTGGATAAAATGTTAAAATGATAAATGTTAGTGGGTAAAATGTTAAGTAAATAAGGTTATGGTGTTGGGTTAATGCTTTCACTGCAATATACAACCCAACACAGTCAGAAAGTAATGAAATCTTAACAAACATTAATAAAAAAGATAGGAAACATAATGAAAAGATATATAAATAGATTAAAAAGATAGGAAACATAATGAAAAGAGTATAATTGAGTGTTTAGCAAATAGGAGAAATAAGGTGTGGCAGTGGTGGTGGTGGTGAAGGGGTTAATGAGTGAGTGGTGCAGTGGTAGCACGCCCGACTCACAATCGGGAAAGCTTGGGTTCGATTCCCGGGTCAGGTTGGAAGTCATTTGGGCAAGACTTCTATTCAAGTGTGTCGCCCCTGTCCACCTAGCAGTGATTAGGTACCTGGTGTAAGTCGGAAGTTGTGATCCGCTGCTGGGTAGGAGAACTAAACTCCGAATAAAAATGTACGGGGTGGCCTGATCACCCCGGGGCCTAGTCCCCACTAGGCTTGTTGGCGCTATCTAGCAGCCACGCATCGAGTTGTCAGATGCGACCGGGTAGACTTAAGGAGTGTGAATGTTAGAACATAAGGATCTGTATGTTAAATCAAGACATGACGTTCTTATAAAATGACTTTGTAAAACTTTCTTGATAAATAAACCATCAATTATTAATTATTATTATTATTATTATTATACCTTTGAATCTGTTGATGAGTTGAGGGGAGACTGTCTTGTAAAACTCTATCAGCATCTCGTGTCTCGTGGAGATGACAGCTTCCAGACACTTGGCGGAGGAACGGCGCACCTGGTGGGGTATGGTAATGTTAGGTTAGGTATGGTAATGTATGGTTAGGTTAGGTTAGGTTAGGTTAGGTATTGGTTATGTATGGTAATGTATGGTAATGTTAGGTTAGGTATTGGTTATGTATGGTAATGTTAGGTTAGGTTAGAAATGGGTTATATACTACTAATAAACACACACACATGTACATACAGAAAAGATTCAATAAAAAAACATTAAAATAGACAGTAGGTTAGGTTAGGTATGGGTTATGTACTAGTAATAAACACACACACACACACACACACATGTACATACAAAAAAAATTCAATAAAAAAGAACTAAGAAAGACAGTAACATACATACACACACACACGTATACATAAAAACTGAATGAAAAGAACTAGATTATGTTTCCTCTTAGTAACATACACACACACATACATCATCATTATAGAAGAAAAGAAGAAAAAAATAAACAAATAAAAAGAAATAAAAGAGAGAAACAAAAAAGTAACGATGATAGATAGACGAACACAAAAGTAAAAAAAAAGAAGGAAACGAAAGAAAAAACAACAAATAAACAAACAAAACCAATCAAACAACACAACAATAAACACAAAAATAACAATAATAGATAGAAAAAAAACAGGAAGAAAGACACGACACAAACACACTCTCTCTCTCTCTCTCTCTCTCTGACTCACCTTCCACGACATATCATCATCATCAGAGTACTCATCATCTTCTTCACCATCATCATCCTCGTCCATGTCCATCTGCCCCTCATCATCATCGTAGTCATCATAATTGTAGTTAGGGTCGTGTGTGATGTATTTCAGGCACATTTCAACGATCTGAGAGAGAAAGACGAGGGGGTGAAAAATGTACCGTTATCTTTGCTACTGTAGATGGGGGATATATAAGTGTGTGTGTTGTTGTTGTTATAGAATGTTATGAAAAGAGAGATGATATTTATTTCAAAGGTTTAAGAAGGAGATGATGTTTATTTCAATGGTTTAAGAAGGACGATGTTAATATTTCAAAGGTTTAAGAAGGAGAGACAATGTTAATATTTCAATGGTTTAAGGAGAGACGATGTTAATATTTCAAAGGTCTAAGAAGGAGATGATGTTAATATTTCAATGGTTTAAGAAGGAGAGACGATGTTAATATTTCAAAGGTTTAAGAAGGAGAGACGATGTTAATATTTCAAAGGTCTAAGAAGGAGAGATAATGTTAATATTTCAATGGTCTAAGAAGGAGAGATAATGTTAATATTTCAATGGTCTAAGAAGGAAATCAAGGAGTTAATATTGTGTGTTATTGCTGCAAAATATCCTGATAACAATAACAATGACATTTCAAAGATCTAAGAGAGAAAGGGAGGAGAGAAAAATGTGTTATCTCTACATCTCTTTAGAATTAAGAGAGAAAATTGAGAGAAAAATGTATGTTATCTCTACAACATCTCTTTAAAACTAAGGAACAAGAAGAAGAAGAAGAAGAAGAAGACACAAAATCACACTACACCAATACAAACATCAAACAAAAACCCCTATAAGCTCCATCATTACTAACCCAAAAAACACCCTTCAAGAAAAACCCAACTATTAATACAAAAACACACTAAAACACAGGTAAAGTATTAAGTAACGAAAATAAATAAAACAGGTAAAGTATTAAGTAAAAGAAATAAATAAATAAAACGACTGCAATACTAACAGTGGAGTAATTAAGTAATGGAAAAATAACTGCAAATAAAATAATGATAAGTGAAATAAATAAAATAAAACAACTGCAATACTAACAGTGGAGTAATTAAGTAATGGAAATCAATAACTGCAAACAAAATAATAATAAATGAAATAAATAAAATAAAACGACTGCAATACTAACAGTGGAGTAATTAAGTAATGGAAAAATAACTGCAAATAAAATAAAAATAAATGAAATAAATAAATAAAACCATTGCAATACTAACAGTGGAGTAATTAAGTAATGGAAAAATAACTGGAAATAAAATAATAAAAATAAATTAAATAAATAAATAAGACAACAACAGCACCAATACTAACAGTGGAGAGATGAGGCGTAATCTCCTTAGGGCAGCGCAGTGTAAAGGCCTCACAAGCCGAGATGCAGTACTCCCTCAGCTCATCGTCATCAACAGCCACGTACTGCACTATGAGGGGCATTACCCGCTCCAGATACTCCCCGAACCTGTGTCCCGCTTGACGGCTGCGACGGGGAGAGAGGGAGTGGTAGTGTGGGGGTGTGGGGGAGAGAGAGAGAGAGGGAGAAGGAAAAGAAAGGAAAAAGAAAAAAGGAAAGAGCAAAAATGAAAAATAGAAGAGAAAAAGGGAGAAGAGAAGAGAAGAGAAAAGAAAAGGAAAGAGAAAGAGAGAGAAAGAGAGAGAAAGAAAGCTTAAGATACATTACAATAAAAAAATAAATAAATAAGAAACAAACATCAACTTTCCAAACACACACACACACACACACACACACACACACACACAAACGCACACAAACACACCTGATAGCCGCAATGCACTGAATATAAGTCCTGGTGGTAGACATGGACGTGTTTTTGGCCAGCTCTTCAATCAGGAAATCCATGAGTCTTGCATAGATTTGCGGTGAACACGACACCACCAGATGACTGAGTGCGATGATGGTGCGTTTGCGTACAGCGAGGCGCGGCGAGGCGAGCTGCGGCAAGAGGGCGTCCAGGATGTTGGGGTGGAAGGACACCAGCAGGGAGCCAAAACGTGCCAAAAGATCGCCCAAAATGTCCAGCGCTTCTAATTGTACACTCACGTCCTCTTGCTGATGTGTGTGTGTGAGACAGAGAGACAGACAGACACAGATAGAGATAGAGAGATAGAGATATAGAGAGATAGAGAGACAGAGATAGACAAGAGAGACAGAGAAACAGACAGTGAGAGAGAGACACAGAGAGAGATAGAGATACAGAGATACAGAGACAGAGAGACAGACAGAGAGAGAGAGAGAGAGAAGGGAAGGTTATTATTATACAGTGGCTGTCTTTCCATTCTTACATATAAAAAACATGAAAAAATGCAAAATAATGAAGAATAAATGTTATCCTTTCACCAGTACTTAAACAATGTAATTATCTTCACATACAAACTTAAACACATGAGAAACTACAGTGACTGCCTTTCCACTCTTACATAAGAAAAACAGAAAATAAATAAATAAATAAGGAATAAATTTTTACCCTTTCACCTGTACTTAAACAATCTATCTTCAACTTTAAATTTAAACTAAAACCCTCTTACATAAAAAAAAAACATGAAAAATCAATAAAACACCAAAATCTTCCCATAAAAAAACAAAAAAAACATGAAAAACCAACAAAACACCACCATTATCTTCCCATAAAAAAACAAAAAAAAAAAAAAAAAAGAAAGAAAAACCAATAAAAACACCAAAATCTTCCCATCAAAAACAAAAAAAAACAAGAAAAACCAGAAAAAACACGAAAAACACGAAAAACCCATAAAATACCCCCTTCAACACCACAACACCACACCGCTACACTCACCCTAACAATAGCCTCAGAAAGCCTATCGGTGACCCTCTTGCATATATTGGCGACGAGGGCGGTGGAGGAGGCGGGGAGTTCGTTGATGACAGTCTTGAGGGCCAGCGATGACATGTCTCTCAGCTGCTCTCTCTCACTCACCATATGGTCACACAGACTCTCCACTATCGAGTACACGTGGAATTCCTTCACTTTGTTTACCAGTGGGCCCAGGCTGCGGTGGTGGTGGTGGTGGTGGTGGTGGAGGAAGAGGAGGAAGGTTTGGTTAGGTTAGGTTAGGTTAGGTTAGGTTAGTTTTTTGTTGTTGTTTTTTTGTTTTCTTTTGTTTGTTTTGCGTTAGGCTTGTTTGGGGTTTTGGGGTTTTTTTGTTTTTGTTTTGTTTGTTTGGGGTTATGTTTGTTTGGGGTTTTGAGGTTATTTATTTTGTTTTGTTTGTTTTTCTCTCATTTTTTGTTTTTTTGTTTGTTTATCCTATTGTTTTTTTGTTTGTGTGTTTCATTCTCTCTCTTTCTCTCAGACTATAGGAATAACTCTCTCTCTCTCTCTCTCTCTCACACACACACACACACACACAGAAACATATATAAGAACACCCAGTCTCTCTCTCTCTCTCTCTCAAACACACACACACAAACACATAACCTCCAAACCACTCTCTCCTTCCCTCCCTCTCTTTCTCTCACTCATTACTTAAACACCCACATAACCTCCCCTCTCTCCCCTCTCCACCCCACCCCCTTCTCTCCCTCCCACACCCCTCTCTCTCTCTCACTCCCACACCCCTCCCTCTCTCTCACTCCCACACCCCTCTCCCTCTCTCTCTCCCTCTCTCTCACCATTTCACCGCCAGATTCTGCACCTCCCCGTTCTTGTCTTCCAGGAGTCTGAGGAGCATCTTGACCACCTTCCTCTCTGAGTCGTCGTCCAGCTTGATGGAGTCCTTCTGCAGCTCAGTCATCAGGTCGTTGGTGGCCATGAAGCGGTAGTCCTTGTCTGTGCTGGTCATCTGAAGGGCGGAGGTGTCGTTAGGTAGTTATGGGGGAGGGGAGGTGTTGTTAAGTGTGTGTAGGGCAGAAGGAAAGGGAAAAATTAGGAGATATAAAGAAAAAGAATGAGAGAGAGAGAAGGGGGTGTTGTTTAGGTAGTTAGGTGGGAAGGGGGGGGTGTTGTTAGGTAGTTAGGGGGGAGATAAGGTGTTGTTAAGGGTTTTGGGTTGTTAAGTGTGTGTGTAGAGGGAGGGAAAGAGAAAAATTAGGAGATATAAAGAAAAAGAGTGTTAGAGAGAAAGAGAGAGAGAGAGAAGGAGGTGTCGTTAAGTAGTTAGGTTAGGTTAGGTTAGGTTAGGTGAAGTTAGGAGTGGTATTAAACAAGGAAAAACAATGACAAGTAACAATATATTTAATTAAACCTAACCTAACCTAATCTAATCTACCCTAAGTATTATAGAGTATTTGCTGGGCTAGATATGGTATGGGGGTTGGGTTAGGTTAGGGAAAAACATGGAAATGAAGGAAAAAGTAGGAAGAAATAAGGGAAAACATGAAAAATTAAGAAAATGGAGAGAAAAACATGAAAATAAAGGAAAAATGAGGAAAAAATAGAGGGAAAACATGAAAATAAAAGAAAAATGAGAAGAAATAAAGGAGAAACATGAAAGTAAAGGGAAAAAATAACAAAATGGAGAGAAAAAACATGAACAGGAAGGAAAAATAAGAAGTAATGAAGGAAAAATATGAAGTAATGAGGGAAAAACATGAAAATAAAGGAAAGAATATGAAGAAATCAAGGAAAAATGTAAAAATGAAGGAAAAAAACAAGAAAACAGAGGAAAGAAAACAAAAAAACAAAGAAAAACAGAACCTAGGAAGCAAACAAAGGAAAAACAACAGGAAAACCAATAAAAAAATTAAAAAAAAAATTAAAAAACAAAGAAAAAAACAAGGTTAGGACAAAATCTAAACAAAAAAACACAAAAAACACCAACAAATTCAGGAAAAAACAAGGAAAACACTAGAAAAACAAAGAAAAACAAAGAAAAACACCCTAATGCACCCTAACCCAATACAAACCAACCCGGCGAACTAACCCCATACAAACGAGAGAGAGAGTCAGAACATCACTCATATATAGACACTCTGACAGCCTTATTTACCCACAAAACCCAGCAGATTACCGCCCCTATGGACACAGGGGAGGGGAAAACAATGCCAAACCACACCCCAGGGCATCACAAACATGGGGAGAGAAAATAATGGAAAACTCCGAAACAAACAAGCTGGGGTGAACGGAGGGAGGGAAGGAAGGGACAGTGTATTTTAGGTGTTTTGTGGCTAATTACCGCAGTTTTTGGGGTGTGGTGGGGGTGTGGTGGTTCGTTTTACTCACTTTCTCCAGCAGGTTGGCGATGTGGTAGGAAACACTCGCCATTTTTGTGGTTTTTTGGACCTAACTCAACCCCGCTGTGTCCCTTCCCCTTGTGGCTAATGGCAATACACTAGTTATTTTGGCTTATATTCTTACTTTCCTTTCCACTCTATTTTTTACTTATTTTGTCTTCTAATATTACTCGGCGTATTTTTCTGGTGATTTTGGTGTCTTTGGTTTATTTTTTGGTGGGTTATTAAGGAAGTTTGTGTTTATATGTCATCTGATGAGTTTTTGAAATGAATAGTTGATGTTTTGTGGGTTTCTTTATATAATATTGCTCAGTGTATTTTTATAGTTATTTATTTATCCTTATTTTGCTTTTTGATTATATGTTAAGAAATTTTGTGATTTTTTTTTATATAAACTCGAATTTTGCCCAATCAGGTTTCAGTTCATGCATATTTCCCTTCTGTATTTTCTCTAGTCTCCTTTTTTTTCTATCTCTCTTTGTCATTTATAGTTTCTCAATGTACTTTTTTTGGTCATTTTTGGCGTCTCTGCTTCCTTATTTCAATGGTTATGAAGAAAGTTTTTGTTATGTCAGATAATAAAAGTTTGCCATTTTTTGGTCTGTTTAATGGATGTTTTATTGGTTTTAATTACTCAATGTATTTTTTCTGGTTATTTTAATGTGTACTTTGTCTTTTTTGGTGGGTTTTGTAGGTAATTTGTGTTTTTTTAAGGTATATTCGAATTTCGTGTCTAATCTGGTTTAAAATTCATGTCTATTCCTCTTCTGTATTTTCTATAGTATTTCCAACGTCAAATCACACCTTTTTATAATTTTCGCGTATAATTTTTTAGTTATATCTGAATTAAATCACCCATATTTCAATTGTCAATCTATTAAGTACATGTTTATCAAAATTATGTCTTTAGAAGTAGTGAAAATCCTCTTAATGGAATAGAGAGAGAGAGAGAGAGAGAGAGAGAGAGAGAGAGAGAGAGAGAGAGAGAGAGAGAGAGAGAGACTTCATACATACTAGAGAGAGAGAGACTTCATACATACTAGAGAGAGAGAGAGAGAGTAATAACTTCATACATACTTTATTAAAAACCCCTTACAACATAAAAAATTCCATGATACAACCACAGCACACTTAAAAACAATGCATTATACAAGAAATACATTAAAAAAAACACATTATTTACCACTTATCTCACCTCCAAAAAGCCATAAATGTTACAATGCATACTTAAAATCTATTGGAAAAAGGACACTTGAAAAATTCTTAATGTCTTTATAAGCATTAGAGAGAAACAGAGATTAATTCTTAGTCAGTATAATGTAACCTAATGTTTTATTCAGTATTTTGGGGTTAGGTTAGGTGTGTTTAGGGGTTTGTTAAGGATTCAAGGATAAAATAATAGTAAATAAAGGAAGGAACTGGAAGAATA
Source organism: Callinectes sapidus (assembly GCA_020233015.1). NCBI lineage: Eukaryota > Metazoa > Arthropoda > Malacostraca > Decapoda > Portunidae > Callinectes > Callinectes sapidus. The sequence continues at coordinate 26,185 of JAHFWG010000359.1, read as the reverse complement.
ATGGATAATGGATAAACTAGTAAGAGGGAATGTTAAGTAAATGATAAAAATGAGATAGTTAAATGTGTGTGAATGATTTTACTGGAGGGAAGAAATGTGGTTTTTATTGTTATTAGATTGCTAACCTCTCTCTCTCTCTTTCAATAAATAAGTACTGATATGTTTAAAAGGAAGTCAAGATATAAAATAATGAAAAATATATTAGAGTGTTATGATAAAAGCACAAAAAATAGAGATAAATTGAAGAAAATAAAAAAAAGATATAAAAAGAAATTAGAAAAAGGAAAAAAAAAAACAAAATTGCAGATTAAAAATGAGAAAAGAAAAAGGAAAAATATAAATAAAAAAACTCAAGAAAGGAAAATAAATGAGAAAAAAACTAAAAAACTGAATCAAGAAAAAAATCAAGAAAGTCACAGAAATAAGAGAAAAGAAAACTAGATAAATAAAATAAAAATCAACAAAATAACAGAGAAATAAAAGAAAAAAAGCAGGAAAGAAGACAAAATAATTAAAAAACCCAAACTACCACCACCACCACCACCTTATCGGATGGTTCTGGCCCGAGCGAGAGCAGATATTGGATGGTTCTTGGATGCATCAGCTTGTTTCTTGTCCTTCTTGTCTATTGCCCAACACTTCCACATGCGGATGGTCTCGTCAGCCGCAGCACTGGCCACCACCTGACCATCCGGGGACAGACACAGCTCCAGAACCCTCCCAGTGTGGCCTGGATGGATGGATGGATGGATAGATGGATGGTTGTTAATTTATTGTTTTGTTGTTGTTGTTATCAGTACTGGGGTGTATTTTTGTGTTGTTATTATTTATTTAGTGTTTTGTTGTTGTTATTATGAGTACTGGGGTGTGTTTTTGTGTTGTGATTATTGGATGGTTGTGAATGTAGTGTTTTATTGTTGTTATTATCAGTACTGGGATGCATTTTTATATTGGGATTATTTGACGTTTATTTTACAGCATCAGAAACTTGTGTGTGGGTTAAAATAATGCGCACACAGACACACACAGACACACACACATACACACCTGTCAGATCAACCACCTTGGCCATGGAGGGGTACTTCCAAATAGTCACATGATTATTAGAGAAACCATGACCTGAAATTATCTCCTTATAGTGTGTGGACCAGAGGATTGATGACACCTGGGATGTGGTGGTGATGTCCTTCAAACACAGACCGGTGCTGCAGTTCCAGAGGCGGATGGTTCGGTCTGCCATCCCTCCGCCGGTGGCCAGGATGTTGCTCTGCCAGGGACTCCACGCCAGGGCCTTGACGGCGGACTGGTGGGCGGTGAGGGTGTGGAGGGGCGTGGTGGTCATGTTCTCCCAAATGTTGACGTGGTTGTCGTTGGCGCCGGATGCAAGTAAGCGGCCGTCTGTTGACCATTTCAGACCACACACCTCCTGCACCATTAGACACAGCAATGGTTAGGTTAGGTTAGGGTGTGTGTGTGTTACCTTCCTCAACACTTTTTTGAATGTACCAATGGAAAAATCAGGTCCAAATCAACAAAAATAACAAACTAAAACAGCTCTTCCTTCACAAAACCCTCCCTAACCTAACCTAACCACTAATCCCAAACACCACAAAGCAAAACTCACCAAACCAACACAAATACCACCAAAAAACACCAAAAAACACCCTTTACTCCCCCACCCCCCCTCCCTGACCTGCGTGTGTCCCTGCAGAGTGGCCACGTGATGGTCCGCCACCCTCACGTCGTGGTGGAAGATCTGGCCAGACCGAGAGCCAGACGAGAGGATGTAGGTGTTCCACGAGAGAGAGCTGACGCGACTCTGGTGTTCGCCCATCGTACGGAGGAGCTTCTGCTGCGCCACGTCCCACAGCTGTGTCATGCCGGAGCTTAGGCCTATTGCGAGTACGTGTCCTGGGGTGTGGGGGGGGGAAGGGAAGGATTAGGTTAGGTTAGGGTAGATTAGGTTAGATTAGGGTAGATTAGGTTAGGTTATGTTTGAAGAGATATAAATGTAAAATCTAAATGTGAAATGATAAAGAGGTAAAAAGGTGATAATGAACAAAAATAAGGTGACTCTGAATAATAAAAGAAGGGAGAAAATAAAGAAAGAAATGAAACGATGAAGAAGAAGAAAAGAAGGCATTAAATGATAAGGAAAGAGAAAAACAGACAAACTACAATAAAGAAAAAGAGAAAGGAAACATTACACAACAAAGAGAATGAAGAAAAGAAATACAATAACCAATAAACCAACAAAAAAACCCACCAAACAATAAATAACCCACAAAAAACCCACCTTCTTTAATCCAAGCCAGGGACGACACATAATCAGGGTCATCCAGCTGAGTGAGGGCCGTGATAGAGCCATTTCCAGCGTTCCAGATGTAGACGCAGCTGCCCAGAGCAACTCCCAGGTGGTTATTAGTGCTCCAGTCCAGTAAGTGAAGGTCTGGAAGGGGAGAAATATGTGTTAATAGGTAAAAGAAATGTGAAAAGGCAGTTTGTGTAAGTGAAGGTTTGGAATAGGGAGAAATATGTGTTAATTGGTGAAGAAATGTGAAAGGAAGGTTTATAGAGGAGAGAAATGAAGATACTTGTGAAATTGTGATGTAGAGAATATGGAAAGAGGAGGATGAAAGGAAATAAATAGACATGAGAGAAGGAATGATAATGAATGAAGAATATGAAAAGAAGAGAGAGGATAAATGCAAATGAATAAAGACTTGAGAAATAGTGGTAATAAACAAAGAATATGAAAAGGAAAGAAAGAGAGAGAAAGAAGGGACAGAAATAAATAAAAAGATGAACGAAGAATATCAAAAAGAAGAGACAAACAAAAAACCTTTCCTTCAACACCACCACATCACCAACACCACACCACCACCACATCACACCCCCAAAGAACACCACAATACACCATCCATCACACACACCACCATCACCACCAACACCCCAATAAAACAACACAAGAAAACCATTCCTTCACCACCACCAACACCACAACACCACAACACCACTCACAATAGTCATTCAGCAGGTCAGGGGCGTCCAGGATCTTCTCAGGGACGCTGGGGATGTGACGCGAGGAGGAGGCTTTGGGCATGACTGTCTTCCCCGCACTGTACAGCACCTTCAGGTTGTTCACGTATCCTGCGGGAGAGAGAGAGAGAGAGAGAGAGAGAGAGGTACTGAGGG
>JAHFWG010000359.1:5490-20490 GCA_020233015.1 Callinectes sapidus | reverse complement strand
AATACCCCCCCCTACCGTACCCCCCCCAATGACTCACTGTTCTCGTTATTGATGGCCAGCCTGGTGACGCCCTGCTCTAACGCCTTCCTCTGCCAGCGTGGGGGCGGGGCGCGATGCAGTTCTCCTTCCATCTTCAGGGCCTCAGACAGGTTGGCGTCAAACTGAAGGTGTGACATTGGCCTGGGTGTGTGTGTGTGTGTGTCTGTGTGTGTGTAGGGGGGTTAGGTTAGGTTAGGTTAGGGTAGGGTGGGGTGGGTTAGGGTGTGTGTGTGTGTGTGTTGGTTAGGTTAGGTGTGTGTGTGTGTGTGTTTGTTTGTTGGTGTGCTGCTGTTTAGGGGAGAGTAGTAGTAGTAGTAGTAGTAGTAGTAGTAGTAGTAGTAGTAGTAGTAGTAGTAGTGATATTAGACTAACAAAACAATAAATCTAAAAATGAATGAATTGAAGAGATTGATACAGCAAAGAACATACATAAATCTAAAGAAATGTTGGAAATAGGGAGGTATCAAAACACACACACACACACACACACACACACACACACACACACACACACACACACACATTTTAAAGGTATTTCAACACCACGAACCTAACCTAACGTAAAATAACTACTACTACTTCTCCACACACATACAAAGACACCAACAGCTCAGAACACACCAAGAACATTTCCTTAGGCCTAAACATCCCCTACAAAACCACATACAGCCTAAATACCCCACAAAAACACGATAAATAACAAAACTGGCAACTTCTTCCTTACTTCAAATACAAAATACAACACTATTACCTTTTCCTACTATTATTTAACCTAACCTAAGCCTACCACACAGCCACAGTCACCACATAGGCCTATACAACACGTACAACTCACCACAACACAAGAAAAACAGAGAAAAATTTAAAGAATAACATTTCAAGTCAAGACAGACACACATGGACATCCTTCATATTTTATCCTATTTTCTCCCTTATTTATCGTTTATTATCCTTATTTATGGGATGTATGGGTGGGGGGATCCTTCACTCACCTTCACCCAGCGGGACTCCGGGAAATTTAAAGGGGAAATGGGGGAAATTAAGGGAAATAAGGGCGGGTGTGGCGGGTGAACACACTCTGAAGGGATTTAAACCGCTCCTTCAGTTGATTATGGTCGTTGGAATTAATTTTTTCTTGTTTTTTCTATTTTATTTCTTGTTTCATCGTTTCTTTGGGGTTTATTTGGTGTTTTATTATTCCTTTTTTGCTTTTTTGAGGCGTGAAAGTAGTGGGGAATGCAAAATAGGCCTAAAAATATAAGAAATAAGGTAAAACTGTCATGAAAGGTAAAACTTCATTATACACGCAAAATAAACCAGAAAAAATGGGAGAAAAATACAGGAAATAAATAAAATAGAGAAGATAAAGCCATGAATAGACCCAAAAAGAAGCAAAATAAGGCAAAACTGTCATAAGAGGTGAAACTTCCTTATATACACAAAACCAAACAGAAAAATAGGAGAAAAATATGTAGAATAATAAACTACATGAAATAAAGCCATAGATACCACAAAATAACCCTAAAAATAACAAAAATAAGACCAAAAAAAATAATGAAAACTTAAAAATTCCTCATACGTGCAGAATAAAGCAAAACAAATGAAATAAAAATAAAAATGATAATATAATAAATAAAACAAAGCCAAAAATAATACAAAATAGGCCTAAAAAATACCCAAATAAGGTCCAAATAAGCATGTGGATTGGGGTGTTTGGAGTGTGTTGGGTGACGGTGACGGTGCCTTCTCTTCCTTCCCTGCCTCGTGTAAGTACAGAGGCGCGTCACATTTTCCCTTATTTCACCCTAATTCCACCCATTTCCACCCGTTATCCACCCCGTCACCCGTAGATTAAGGTGTGTAGGGTGATTGGGGGTGACTAAATAGCCGCTGTGGGTGGAAATAAGGCGGGAATCGTTGAATATAGTGATAGAACACGTGGATTTGGCGGTGTTTGTGTGTGTGTATTAGAGTATAGGTGTTATTTATTTATTTATTTTTATTTATGTATTTATTTATTTTGGTAGGGTTAGTTTGCATGTTATTTTAGTTTAGGTTAGGTTAGTTATTCGTGTTTGTTAGTTTAGGTTAGGTAAAATATTCGTGTTTGTTAGATTAGGTTAGGTGTATATTATCGGTGTTGTGGTGGTGTATGGTGTTGTGTTGTCGCTAAGCCAGTAAGGAAAGGGTGTTGAATTGTAGGAGGAAATGATGTTGGTGTTGTTATAGTGTGTGTTTGTGTGTTTTTAGTTTGATATATTGGCTGGAGGTTAGGGAAGACAGATTGCAGTGATTGTTGCAGGTGAATTAGTGGGAAATAGTGGTGGTTATGGATTAATATTGGAATAGTTTTGTTATCTAATTATTTATTTCCTTTTCTTCCCTTTCTTTTTCTTTCTTTCCTTTTCTTCTCCTCTCTTCCTTTTTCTTTCTTTTTGTTTATTTTTTTACTTTTCGTTTCCTTTTTTCCTTTTCCTTTTCCTTTCTTTCCTTTTCTTCTTTTCTCTTCCTTCCTTCCTTTTACTTTCCTTTCCTTTCCTTCTCTTCCTTTCTTTTTTTTTCTTTCCTTCCTTTCTTCTCTCTCTCTCTCCCTGCGCAGGAATAAGCCGGCAAGATGACGAACTCTAAGGGTTTGCGGCGCGGGACACGCAACATGTTCTCCCGCGCCTTCAAGACCAACGGCACGGAACACCTCTCCACCTTCCTCAGGGTGTACAAGGTCGGCGACATTGTGGACCTTAAGGTGAGTTGTTGCTGGTGGTTGTGGTTTTTCTCTCTTTTCCTTTCCTTTCCTCCCCTTCTTCCTTCCTTTCTTGCTTTTTTCTTTTCTTTCCTTCTCTTCTCTTTTTCTCTCTTTCCTTTCTTCTCTTCCTTCCTTTCTTGCTTTTTTCTTTTCTTTCCTTCTCTTCTCTTTCTCTTTCCTTCTCTTCTCTTCTTTTCTTTCTTGCATTTTTTTCTTTCTATCCTTCCTTCCTTCCTTTTCTTTTTTTCTCTCTTGGCAGGTTGTATTTTTTCTTTTTTCTTGGTTTTCTTTATATTTTGGGGGTTATTTCATCTTTTTCTATTACATTTTTAATTTTTAATTTTTTCATGGCCTGTGTCTGACTGTATTGTTTGTGTGTTCTGCAGGGCAACGGTGCGTTCCAGAAGGGTCTGATCCACAAGTGCTACCACGGCAAGACTGGACGCGTCTTCAACGTCACCCAGCACGCCGTTGGTGTCATCGTCAACAAGCGCGTCAAGGGAAAAATTCTGGCCAAGAGGTGCGTGTGTGTGTGTGTCCGTGTCTGTATGTGTGTGTGTGGCTTTGGTTAGACTGGGCTGGGCTGGTTTAGGTTAAGTTATATTTCCTTATACAAATGCACATCACATTACATAAAGTAGTGTAGTGGCCCTGAAGATTGGTTTATAAAGGCTGACTGACTGGCTGACCAATAGGCAAATGCAACAATGAATTACACACACACACAGACAGACACACCAATACCATCCTTAAACATCTTTGGAAACCCTAATACCACCCTGAACCACCATAACCCACCCTAATACCACCCTAAACCCCCCTAATACCACCCTAAACCCCCCAGTAACACCACCCCATAACCCCCCCACGCACCTTCAGGTTGAACGTCCGCGTGGAGCACCTGACCCACTCCCGTTGCCGCGAGGACTTCAAGGCGCGTGTGAAGGAGAACGACCGCATCAAGCACGAGGCGAAGGCAAAGGGAACTAAGGTAATCTGCAAGCGTCAGCCAGCACAGCCTCGCCCCGCACACAAAGTCAACATCACCCAGAACAAGCCAGAGTTCCTCACGCCGCTCCCTTACGAATTCATTGCTTAGGGTGTGGTGTTGAGCTGAGACTAATAAAGGTGATGATGTGGTGATGACGCTGGTTTCCTTGACATTTTCCTGCGTTTTTGGCTCGTTTGGGTTGTACTGGGACATGTTTTTATTGGCTGGCTTTGGGTGTGATTTTATTGACATTAGTAGGTGTCTATTGAGGTCAGAAGATTAATTTACAAAGTCTACTAAATTAATGGCCAGAGTCTGTACTGTTTTAACCCCTTCAGTACTGGGACATGTTTTTACCTTAAGTTTTGGGTGTGATTAGATGGTTTTATTGACATTAACAAGGGTCTATGGAGGTCACAAGATTAATGGCCAGAGTCTGTACTATTTCATGAGGTTAAGATTAAAAAACATACAAATTAATCTTAGAAAAAGGTGTGTACTTAAGAATCTCAGTTGATACCGGCTTAGAATAATAATGAAAGACAAGATTGGTAAGGTGAAGGAAGAGAAATATTTAAAGATAACAATATTTACTGGAAAGATCGAGTGAGCCCTGAAAAAATAGAAACAAAACGTGACTCGGGTGACAAGAAAAAGACCGAATAAACAGTGACGAGACGGGCGATGTGGCGCGGAAATACAAAAATACGTCAATAAATAAATACATCAATAAATATCGGGATAAAATAACGTAACGTAACGCATAAAACACCTCAAATAGCACTGAATTACACCCACAACACAAAGGTACACATTCAGAAACACTCCTCTCTCACACCACCACTGTTTTCAAAGACCACAGATAATTAGCAGAGTTTTTAAGTGTTTCTCCAGTTAATAATATAAAAACCATGTCACTCTGCCTATAAAACCTTAAAAAACACCTTAAAAAAACTGGTGTACATTCAAATAAGGCCTTTTAAAATAGTGGTGGTGAATTAGGGAAGTGTTTTAAGAATATGAGGCTTAAAACATTATCACAGAACACAGGGAAGGAAGGAAACCAACCCACTGATACACAAACTGATAAAATAGGGGAATAAAAAGGAGCTGCAAAGACAAACAAACGACGAACGAGTGTCGGTAAGAGTCACATTACCTAGAAAGGGGTAAAAATATCACTGTCTTGCCTCCGTTGTGAGAAAATATTGTACGTGCGAGTGATAAAGTGAAATGAAGCTTATGTTAACTGTATATAAGGGTCGTGTTAAGTATAGAGGGTTGAGATAGCACTGTTTAGCCCCACAAATAAAGACAAAAAAGAGTTACGTTAAATATATTAAAATTCTTTGGTGCGGAGAGAGAGAGAGAGAGAGAGAGAGCTAAAGGAAATGACGATACACAATCAGAAAATCGTAATAAAGAACTCAACGTTATTCTAATATCACGTTAATCTCACCCAAATGGTCAAATGAGAACCTAAATAAATAAATAAATAGACAAGTTACTGGATAAAACTTGAAAAATAAGAGAAAGGTGGAATAAAAGTGTAAATACAAATAAAATGCACAATTATATCAATAAAAATGCCACAAATCTAAATAAATGAGCAAATCAAAGAAACTTAAACCAAAAACTACATAAAAAATAAACAAGAAAATAAATAAATAGATAAATAAAAAGACATCGACATAAATAAAAAAAAATAATAGGACAAAATGTAAATCAAGCACCATTACACTAAAAAATGCCCCAAAAAGTTGAAATATAAAAATAAATAAATAAAAACTATAAATACATGAATAAATAAATAAATACTGATACACACCATTCCATACAGAACCATTACAACAACTAAGAGCCAGTGTGCCTCAGTAAAACATGCCATTTTGACCCTTAACACCCAAACACCTTCAATATTGTGATTTGTAACACTTTAATACACCCGAGAGACAAAACAAACACCAAGTACAAAAATATTCCATTGAGATATTCGTACAGACACACACAAACACACGAACATACAGTAATCTCTTTAAAAACTGTCTTTTATTTATTACTGGCATAAGCAGCATTATTATTATTATTATTCTCTCTTCTCTAATTTCATCTGATTGTTCTTATAGGGTAAATTAGCTTTCTTTCCTTATTTGTGCTTAATTTTGTTGTTTTTTTAGTTTTGTATAGGTTGTTGGATTAAATTAGGTTAGGTTAGGTTAGGTTAGGTTATATTAGGTTAGGTTAGATAAGGTAAGGCAAGGTAAAGTAAGATAAGGTAAGGTAAGGTAAGGTAAGGTTATGTTATGTAAGGTAAGGTTTTCAATATAGGCCCCAGTATATTATTCTCTTCGTTATCAAACACCCACCCACACAAATCTCTCATTCCCCCACCCCCAGCCAACACACACACACACACACACACACACACAGTCACCACCACTAAAGCCCTCGGCCAGGCCCTTCTTCCTCTCTTTCCTCCACAAACGCCGCTAACCTTTCCTCTGATATCAAATACCTAATCACTTCCTCGTGTTCTTTACTACTACCACCACCACCACCACCACTTCTACTACTACCACTACCACTACTACTACTACTACTACTACTATCGAAGCTTAATCTACTTTCCTGCGCCCGTACTCTGATCTTCTCCTCTTCCCCAACGAACCATAAGTGCTCTCTACCATCAACATCAATAACATCTACCTCCTCTTCCTCTTCCTCTTCGCTCTCGTCCTCCCGCAGAATGTCATCTTCCGTGGAGGGTGTCACAAGTCTTCCTGCCCCTCCTCCACCTCCTCCACTTCCTCCTCCACCCCCATGCTCCCCCCACGGCTTGATATCATCCACTGACGTAAACTGGAACTTATCTGAGCTCTTTCCATCATTAACCTCCACCTCCTCCTCCTCCTCTTCTTCCTTCATTGCTTCCTTCTGCTTCCTCTGTGCTTCTATCTCTGGCAGTGCTTCCTTGGTGGCCCAGAGGTACACATCCAGGGTCTTCTCGGTGCAGTGGGCGATGAAGCGAACGAACGGCCTTGTGTCCCCCTCGTTGGCCAGCTGGAGGCAGTCGTAATAAAGCATTCTGTCCTGCTTGCGTATTATGACTGGGGGGTAGCCGGCCTGTTCGGGGAAATGGAGGTGTTTAGCGCTGATTATTAAAATGCTTACGTTTGTCTTCTTATTTATGTCTGTGGTTCCCCTTTGGTATTTTGAGGGTTTGATTTGAATTGGTGTGGGTTTTTGAAGGTGTTTTTAATAGTTTAACAGGTTTTTATTTCAAATTATATGTTTTTTTGAAGGTGTTTTTATTTGAATTGACAAGAGTTCTTAAGGTGTTTTTTATGATTCTAGAGGTTGAATGATAAGGTTTCTATGTCATTAATGGGAGAAACAGTCTTGAAAACCCCAATAATTAACTTGATGGTGTTGGGAGATAGTTGTAGTGAGAGAGAACACCTTAACCACTTCAAAACACACAATATAAACATGAAATTAAGACATGAATGGGTGAGATGTGTGTGTGTGTGCATATGTGTGTGTGTGGGTAAAGATGGATATATTAGGTAATGTTGATAGATGTGTGTGTGTGTGTGTGTGTGTGTGTGTGTGTGTGTGTGGATATGAGAGTAGTAGTAGTAGTAGTAGTAGTAGTGGTGGTGGTGGTGGTGGTGGTGGGAACAAACATTCTTTCTAAACACTGATATTTGAGAGAGAGAGAGAGAGAGAGAGAGAGAGAGAGAGAGAGAGAGAGAGAGAGAGTAAAAATGTGTGTCTGTCTTCATCATTACTTCCAAAAAAACACAGATTATGAAGTGCTCAGTGTGTGTGTGTGTGTGTGTGTGTGTGTGTGTGTATGTGTGTATGTGTGTGTGTGTGCGTGTGTCACTTACTTCACAGTCTGAGGTGAAATAGTAACCATTCTGTGGATAAACAACTCGTCAGTTCAAAAATATCTCGTTCCTTCAAAGATTTCCATGTTTGAGTCAATATTTTCACTCCTTCAAAACACACACACACACACACACACAAAAACACCTAAAAAGAACAACACACCCTAGAACACAGTAGAAACACTCTTAAACACCCCAGAACACACACACACACACAATATTAAACACCTAAAAAGAAAACAACACACCCTAGAACACAGTAGAAACACTCTTAAACACCCCAGAACACACTCAAAACACACACACACACACAAACACACTCTTAAACACCTAAAAACAACACCCCAAAACACACTCAAAAAGCACACACACACACACACAAACAAACACACAAAAACACACCTGCATCAATAGAAAATTCATAATCAGCCTGGCCGTTCTCCCATTGCCATCTGAGAAGGGGTGAATGAAGACCAGCTTGTAGTGAGCCAGAGCAGCGTAGCGGATGGGGTGAAGGGCCTGAGCCTCGGGGGAGTTAAGCCACGCGATGAAGTCCTCCATTAGTACCTGAAGGCGTGTTGGGGGTGGCGGGATGTGGTCGCTTACGTATACCTGTGGAGTGGGGTGAGTCCTCGGGTGAAACTGGGGTGATTGGGGTGTTTTTTAAGGTAATTAGTGTGATATTAGGGTGTTTTAAAGTGATTGAGGTGATATTAGGGTGTTTTTAAGTGATTGGGGTGATATTAGGGTGTTTTTAAGTGATTGGGGTGATATTGGGGTGTTTTTAAGTGATTGGGGTGATATTAGGGTGTTTTTAAGGTGATTGGGGTGATATTAGGGTGTTTTTAAGTGATTGGGGTGATATTAGGGTGTTTTTAAGTGATTGGGGTGATATTAGGGTGTTTTTAAGTGATTGGGGTGATATTAGGGTGTTTTTAAGGTGATTGGGGTGATATTAGGGTGTTTTTAAGTGATTGGGGTGATATTGGGGTGTTTTTAAGTGATTGGGGTGATATTAGGGTGTTTTTAAGGTGATTGGGGTGATATTAGGGTGTTTTTAAGTGATTGGGGTGATATTAGGGTGTTTTTAAGTGATTGGGGTGATATTAGGGTGTTTTTAAGTGATTGGGGTGATATTAGGGTGTTTTTAAGGTGATTGGGGTGATATTAGGGTGTTTTTAAGTGATTGGGGTGATATTAGGGTGTTTTTAAGTGATTGGGGTGATATTAGGGTGTTTTTAAGTGATTGGGGTGATATTAGGGTGTTTTTAAGGTGATTGGGGTGATATTAGGGTGTTTTTAAGTGATTGGGGTGATATTAGGGTGTTTTTTAAGGTGATTGGGGTGAAATTAGGGTGTTTTTAAGGTGATTGGGGTGATATTAGGGTGTTTTTAAGCTGATTGGGGTGAAATTAGGGTGAAATTGGGTGTTTTTGAAGACATAATGAAGAAAAGAAAAGAAAAGAACCAAAAAAAGTGAAAAAAAAATGAGAAAGACACAAAAAACAAAAAAGAAAGTGAAAAAAAGGAAGAAAAAGGAGAAGAAGGCCATAGTAGGAGTGTTGGTCCATCTCACCTGAGTGGTCCGCAGCTGGCCGGCCTCCAGGGGGTCCACGTGGCCCAAGACGCGGCGGTGTATCTCCAGGACGTCGTGTAGGGTGATGAGGCCAACGCGGTGTAGCAAAGTGGTGTTGATGAATTTGAGAGCCATGTCCAGCCCCAGGATCTCATTGTGCTCCATTACACTCTTGCCTGGGGTGGTCAGGTTAGGTTAGGTTAGGTTAGGGTAGCGATAGTGATGAAATATGAGGAAAAAAGATGAAAATAATAACAATAGCACTTAAGAACTATGGTAAATGAGAAACACACACACAAAAAAAGAAAAAACACACACACACACACAAAAAAGCAAACAAACACACACAGACGCACCTCCCACACTTAGCCTGGGGTGGTTACGTTAGGTTAGGTTAGGTTAGGGTAGTGATAGTGATGAAATATGCAGAAAAAGGATGAAAATAACAACAATAGCACTTAAGAACTATGGTAAAAGACAAACACACACACACAAGAAAGAGAAAAACACATACACACACAAAAAAAAACAGAAAAAACACATACACACACAAAAAAAGAAAAAACACACACACACACAAACAGAAAAAACACATACACACACACACACAAAAACAGAAAAAAACACATACACACACACAAAAATGAAAAAAAACACACACACACACAAAAAAAAAAAGAAAAAACACACACAAAAAAAACAGAAAAAACACACACACACACATACGCACCTCCCACACTAAGCCGCGTCTCAAGAATCATGCGTGTTTGGGCCAGAGTCATTGTGTTGCCCTCAATGCCGGCCGTGTGGTATATGTGCTGGTAGTACGCCTCCTTCTTGATCCTCCGCAGGGCTGCAGAGGAGCTGGGGATGCGCGCCAAGTCATCCCTCTTGCCGTCAATGCGTTCCAGCAGTGTGACGTCCATTTCGTCCACTAAGGGTTGTGTGCGGCGTCTGTTTCTGTGGATTGGTGGATGGGTGGATGGGTGGATGGGTTAGGGGTGTGGGCAGAGTGTGTCTATGTGGTAGGGGTAATATTCTACATGTGTGGCACCTCAATGGGTCTTTTTTTTCAATCATATCTTTTTTACCCTTGGCCATTTCCCCTCTCGCATAAAAAACAATAAAATAAACTCTCTATACATTTCAGCAACACACACACACACACACCTTTTCTTTTCCAATCATATAATATTTCACTTTGGGGCACTTTCCCTCCTACATAAAAGAAAAGAACAAAAAACACCTTATAATCAACATAGTTCACGCCAACACAGACAGACAAACCTTAAAGCACAGACAGACAAACCTCAAACACACAGACAGACAAACCTCAAACACACAGACAGACAAACAAACCTCAAAGCGCGTGAGTTAGCCGGGGACACAGCCAGAGCGCGCAGGTACAACTTATCGGCCTTCACCACGTCATTCCTGTGATGCTCCAGGTATTCCCCGTAATGCACCAGCACATCGGGGTGCCGCGGTGCCAGGGACAAGGCATGCTCCAATAACCGGCCGGCCCTGGCACTCTTTCCGTTGTATGCCAGCTCCTTGGCTCTCTTCAGGGTGTTAAGGGCCTCTATCTGTGCGTCTGCGGTGAGGGAAAGAGTTAGGTTAGGTTGCGAGATGGTTTTTTATGTTGTGGTGTGTTTTGCAGTGTTTCATGGGTGTTTTTTTTTGGGGGGGAGGGAGGGGGTTAATATAGTGTCAGATTTCATAGTAAAACCACAAGGAATATATGAGGGAGTGGTGATGCCAAAGCGAGAGACAAACAAAACACACAGGGGAGAGAGAGAGAGAGGGACAGACTGTGGTCACATCAACACTACTCACCACACCACACACCACCACAAACTAAACTAAGATACACCAACAACACCAGAATAAGAAAAACACGCAAAAGTGGGAGCCAATACAAAGCTTTCAATCCCACACCAACTAAACCACCACCACTACTACTACTACTACTGCTACTACTACTACTCACGGTTGTCCTCCAGTTCTGTGGTCTGCTTGGTGGTGAGGTGGTGGTGTTCATGGTCCCCCAGCAGCGCCATGGCCACGTACCCCTCGTCCATTAGAGTGAGGTCAGCCCCAGGAGGCAGCACCCCCAGAGTAGCCCTCAGCACCTCACCATCAGGCAGACCCACCCCCGCCCACCACGCCCGCAGCACGCCCACCATCCCCGCACACACCATGCCACACAGGAACACTAGGGTGAGGGTGAGTGGCCGCATTTCACCGCGTGCTGTGAGGTGTGGGCCGCGCAGCAGGGCATTGATGGGGAGAAAGGAACAGCACCCGCCACCACTGCGCTGCTCGGCCATGGCACAGCACTCACTGACGCAACACTCTCACTCTCTCTCTCTCTCTCTCTCTCACACTCACTGCCAGCTGGACTATGATTGTGTCTCCTCCACGGGGCCACTGTTGCAGGATATTGGCTTGTGTTGTATCTACCTAAGCCTCAATGTTGTGTAATGATTAAAGGTGTTTTCATGTGGAGTATTAGAGAATATGAAAGGTATTTATAAAGTTTTAGGGTGAAAATTTGTGGTGAGTGTACTGCCACGCGTGTGTGTGTGTGTGGCAGGTATGGGTTACAGTGCATTTTCTTTATTTTTTTGTTAGAGTACATTTTCTTTCTTTTCATTTATTTCTTTTTGATTTGTAGTGTGAGTAAGATTTGATGATGATGCCACGAGTCCTTTACTGACGCGACGCCGCCTCCTCTCCTACCTCTTCCTCTTCCTCCTATCTACATTGCAAATAACACAATAAACAGTAAGAATAACAGCAACACACACACACACACACACACACACGTTGGAGTAGTAATGTCTGTAAGCACAATAACTATTCACTGTGTGCTGCATTACACTATCATAACCTTTAAAAAACTCTCACCTATGGCCACTATGTAATAAAACAGACGAAAAGAAAAGAAAACAAAACCTGGAGCTTCGAAACACCACCACCACCACCACCACCACCATTACCTACACAATCTATAATCTTTTTCCAATATTCCCACATGTAACAACTGATTAAATAGAAGTTTCCAATGATGATAATGGTATGCTGTCTGTCCACTCTAGAAGGCAGCACAGACCCTACAAACACAGCCACACCAAATGAAACAAATGATTCAAACTAATTATCTCACCACGACACATTTCCAAGACCACAGAGACTAGCAGCCCGGTTGTTAAGTCACCTTTTCCTTATAATACACTAGAAATCTTGCTAATCTATCACCGGAATCATAAAAAAATACCCTTCAAAGCAAAGTATCTTCAATTTACAGTCTTTGGAAAGCAGCGGTGGTGAGAGAGCAAAGGGTTTCACTAAATTAAGATCTCATTCACACAAACACGGTGTATCTTTGTACCTAACTTGAAAAACCACTTAAATCTAATACTTCTAATCAATTCTCGGTAACTATATGGTACATACACAAACTCTACATATTCATACATTATTCTACCATACTTCTATCTTACCTTAGTGACGGAGAAAGGAGAAATAAGAGGAAATGTTTGCAGGGTTCTCAGTAGATTCATGGTGGCTTTTCACTATTCTGTCCATCTCTCGTTTTCTTTACTCCATTTCTTCCCGTTTTCCTCTTCTCTTTCGCTCAGATTATGTTAAGGTGTTATAAAGCTTCTTTCTTATTTTTCATTGTTTTACGTGTATGTTTTAGAGGTTTTATGGTCTCTCTCTCTCTCTCTCTCTCTCTCTCTCTCTCTCTCTCTCTCTCTCTCTCTCTCTCTCTCTCTCTCTCTCTGTGTGTGTGTGTGTGTGTGTGCAAACATCTCATTTCTCTCTCTGTTGACATTGAAAGACAAGATAAATCCTTCACATTTTATTAATAGACGCATTTTTTTTAATATTCATTTTCTTTCCTTTTTTTATATATATTTATTTACACAACGGGGGGAAAACATACACACGCTTAAACAAATGTGTGTGTGTGTGTGTGTGTGTGTGTGTGTGTGTATGTGTGTGTGTGTGTGTGTGTGTGTGTCGTTAAAGCTAATTGTCATGAAAAAATGTATGTGAGAGAGTAAAAGTAGTAGTAGTAGTAGTAGTAGTAGCAGTAGTAGTAGTAGTAGTAGTAGTCACTTAACAAACACTGAACGAGACACCAGAAGTAAAGTGTAAGACAGACAGACAGACAGACAGACACAGGAGCTGAAGACAAGTGGCAGCAGAGGCGGTGGTAGCGGTGGTGGTGGTGGTGGTGGCGGCGCGCTGGTGGACTGATGAACCACCTGGGAAGGAAAAAAATAAAGAAAAAAGTCAATTAACCTAACCTAACCCCCTCCAAAACTTGCTACTGTTTATCTTCCCCTTTCTATACACAAAATGGGACTTTTTATGGGAATTTACGGATTAAAGACCACCAAATAAAGACCAAACTGAAATAAAACCCACCTTTTTGAAAACCGTTACCCCGAGTGGACGCCTCATTTCCCTTCGTACCAACTTAACATTGCACGTACCTCCAGTTGATGCTCCCTCTAGCGGTGGCAGGTAAGGGGGGCGGTAACTGGGGTCCGCCACCACCACCTGGGCTGACTTCCGGTACACGTGGGCTATGGAGGCAGTGCAGGTCAGGGACAGCAGACCCTTCCGGAAATGTGCGTGTCTCAGAACCATTTGTAGACCAGACCAGGAGGCTATGCACCCGTGGCCGTCTGTGTGACCTGGGTACTGCACTAC
The DNA here is from genome assembly GCA_020233015.1 of Callinectes sapidus. NCBI lineage: Eukaryota > Metazoa > Arthropoda > Malacostraca > Decapoda > Portunidae > Callinectes > Callinectes sapidus. The sequence goes on along the minus strand of JAHFWG010000359.1, from coordinate 6,520 downwards.
TGTTTCGTGGGACGCCTGTGGGTGGAGGGGGTGTTAGTTAAGGTGCGTGGGTGGGTGTGTGTGTTATTAAAATTCTACGTATGTTTTATTTCGGGTTTTAGTATGTGTTTGTTTCTCGAATTTGTATGGGTTATAATTTATTTTTATTTCCATTCCATCACTTTTTTTTTCTATTTTAACATTTTTTTAATTCTTTATCTTTATTCATTCATTTATTTATCTATTTATTTATCTTTTGTGCGTGTGTGTGTGTGTGTATGCGCGTACCTTCTCTCCATTGACAGCCCAGGTGAGAGAGGTGGCGGGGAAGGAGTGACCAGCAGTGCAGTTCAGCAGAAGCAGATCACCAATACGATAACTCTCCTTTCGCCCAGTGATGACAGGGCCGCGGGAGGGAGGGTCTGAAATCAGGGACACTTTCAGGGCCCTAAACACGGTACAGCTTGGCGTGGGAAGGGAAAAAAGGGCCAAATAAAGGGTCTGGCAAGGGTCTGGTTAATGTCTGGTAAGATTCTCAGGGTCAATAGTCACGGAAAGACAGAAATTAATAGGGGGTTTTAATGGGGGTGTTAAAATGCTCTAAGGGTTTTAACTCAAAATTCTTTCTCTGACATTTTCTCTAGTCACTTCTAATTCATTCTTTTCAACTGTTGAATTTCTTTCCTTCCTTCCTTCCTTCTTTCATTCTTTCTTTTCTATTTATATATTTATTTTTGTTATTTTTTCTAGTTTTTCTCTTGAATTAAACGAAAAGAAATGAAATAATGTAGATGAGGAGGAAGAGGAGGAGAACTAAAGAGAAAAGGAAAGAGGAAGAGGAAGAGGGAGAGGAGAGGGAGAGAAGGAAGATTAAGCCTCTCTAAATAGGTATTTTTGAGGAGGAGGAGGAGGAGGAGAAAGGGAGAGAAATAAATGAGAATAATGTTGCGTATTTAGAGAGAGAGAGAGAGAGAGAGAGAGAGAGAGAGAGAGAGAGAGAGAGAGAGAGAGAGAGAGAGAGAGAGAGAGAGAGAGAGAGAGAGAGCGGATG
>JAHFWG010000235.1:80970-99117 GCA_020233015.1 Callinectes sapidus | reverse complement strand
TGGATGAATAGGGGAATTCCCTGTGAGCTTGGCTGTCATGTTTATAGGATCACTTATCAGATTAACACTTTGGTGGAAAAAATAGGCAACCTTTCTGTCTAATAACTTTGTCAGTTAATGGTCATAATGTCAGCGTCTTTATCTTATTTCATCTGCTCATCCCCCGCCCCACCTCTCTCTCTCTCTCTCTCTCTGCATATATATATTATATATCTGGAAGTGGTTTCATGTGAATCAGAGCTTTTTTATGATTTATTTGTTCATGTTTCAACTTCATTTCCACAACACCTTAGGGGTAAAGTCAAGGCCCTTAAGAAAAAAATGTTTATTTTTGCTTATTTTTTTCTTTATGGAGGTTTGTTTTGTTTCCATTATGGGTGGTGGTCAGTGACCTCTGAGCCACCCTTCTCTCCGATTTGAGCCATCTGACTCTACTGATAAGAAAACTAGGTGTTCTTGGCCTTCATTGGCAGTACTATAAAGTTGTGTTGTCAATGTTGATGTAAAATGAAGACTTATTTTGAAACAAGAACCATTCATAACACTACATGATTTGATATGGTAAATAACCCATATTCAGTACTTCAATTTCATTAAAAAGTAAAAGCAACTATTATATTAAAGAGACAAATTGTGGGACATGCAGAGTAGCTAACAGGCCTTGGTCATTGCCTAAATGTTCTTCTGATGGTAAAAATTATGTGTTGCTGACAAGTAAATGACTTCTTTTTATTTTATTTATTATATTTGTTCCAGATTGATGAAGTTTCCCAGGTGAGAAGGAAGAATGGATGGCTTGAAGTTGTTATAGAATGTGATACATTAAATATATTCATGGTAATTTTTATGGAGGCTTTTCTATATCCACTTTGTGTACTATGGTTTCTTGAAGTGTCTTGTATGCTATACAGAGATTTAAAGGGACTCATGATAAAAATTTGGTTTTGACAGTTTATCAATGATGTTGAAATGTAAGTTATGTATCTATTATACAGGGACTTTGACAATCATTGATGAAGAATTAGTAATAAATTTTTGGATTGGGCAAGTTATCAGTACGATTAAAAGTCAAACATAATTTTCTTGTCTTTGTAATTTCACACCAATATAGAAAGATGTTTTATGTCTAACTTTCTGGAAGTAAGGAGTAATGGAGAGCATTGAGATTTGTCTCAAATTGATCTACTCTTGGACTTTGTATTTACCTTACCAGTTTTACTCTTCATAGAGTGATGTAGCACCCTTGCTCCCAAGCCCCAACCTACTTTTTGGAAAAAATGTTCTTATAGTGGACACAAATGTGAAATTTCCTGTGAAACAATGAGATTGTTAGTCTTATGCTCTTGCCAAGTTGATAGGTCACAACTCTTAGCTTATATTTTTTATGTAAAGATTGAAGAGAGCGTGTAGGTAGTATGGGATTTTAACCGGTGACTATTTAGTGCTCTGTAAACTCCAGAAATCCCCACCTGCTTCTGCATTTCCAACTTCCTACAGCTTGATTTGATTTAAGGTGCAGGTTTCAAGACATTTATCCCTTCTGGTTAACTCTCAAACCTGTAAGGGGACTGGTAGTTAAGTGGGCATTTCTTTTCATTTTATGTTGCTGTTGGCTAGCTTTCCCCTCTTAAAAAAAGAAGAAAAAAAATCCTGCATTCATATAGGTGTTTTGCTAAATTTTACATATAGGTAGGTGGACGACTGACGGTGGTGACTAATTTGATCTGAACTTTCATTTGATTTGATCAGATGCAGAAAAGAGTAGTCTGTGTTGGTGTGGTGTGGCAGAGCTGAATAATTTCTCATGTTTGGCACTGATGTGGAGACCCAGATATGCCATGCAGTTATAGGTGAGTGTTCTTGTTAGGTATTCCTCTCGAGAACTACAAAGACTAATTCATTATATAAATTTGTTCCCTTGGAATGATTGTGGGCATAATTGTGAGAGGGAAATTATCCTTGCTTATTCTACTTTTTGGGTAGATGTTACCTTGATAAATGGTTGACATTATTATTATTATCGTAATTTTTATTATTTTTACTATTATTATTATTATTATTATTATTATTATTATTAGTAGTAGTAGTAGTATCATTATTAGTAATAGTATTACTATCAATATTATTGATATTTTGTTCTTACTATTATTATTATTAGTAGTAGTAGTATCATTATTGTTATTATTGTTATTATTTATTTTTTTATTATTATTATTATTATTATTATTATTATTATTATTATGGTTATTATATTATTATTATTATTATTATTATTATTATTATTATTATTATTATCATTATTATTATTATTATTATTATTATCATTATTTTATTTCTAATAAAATTTTGTATCGCACTAAAACAATTTCTTAACTGAAAGAATGTATCCTTTAACAGGGTTTGACATTTGTTCTGGGGCATAAGGGTATTAGTTTAGTAGGTTTGCAATTAAATGGCAATTCCAGTCAAACTTAAGACCATCATAATTAAATGATGTATTCAAGAAAAAAATGATGAGTGGAACTTGTTCGGAATTATTTGTCACCAATGTGGAGGAAGTTCTGGGTGTTCTGAGAGAGGAATTTCTGGATGTGAAATTTATTAAGGTTCAGAACTTGACCTTTGAAAATTTTTGAATTATGTTTAGCCTTTTATCTATGACTTAATCATTCTACTCTTATAATAAGTACCTAACTGCACCTTTTCCTCCCTCAGCTTCATTAGTAGCCCTGTGAACAGTTGTTTCTGTGAAATAGAATTGTTTAAATGTTTAAAGTATAATCCAAGAATAAAGTTCCTGACAAAAAATAAACCACTAACCTAAATAAATTTCATCAAACATCCATGTTAGTATGTAATTAATTTATTATTTCATATTACTCCATCTTCAGATATATAGAACAATCAAGTTTTTGGACCATTTTAGTGTAATTGGTTGTTTTCAGGGAAATTAAGGAAATTATGACTGCATCTTTTATTTGTGATGGGATACATTCTATAGGCTAATGTCAATGTTTTTACATTGGCCAGCCTGAGGACTGATTTCAAAGACATTACCAACAAAGCAAGTTGTTGAAACTGAAGAATTAGGAAATAACTTGTGGATTGATATGAATAAGATTACTGGAAAGCACTTGTATGGTCCCCATTGGTTTCTGTGTAGTCCTTTGTTAGCTACAATGACTACATGGAGATTCACATTACAGACTCATATTGACTGAAATGGTATATAAGTACTAGACTAAATGATATAGGTACCTATTGAAAGAAAAAAAAGTGGTATAGGTTTTCTCCATTAATAGTGTATGTGGTAGCCATGATTTAGAATTGATTTTCAAGAAGTGAAGCATACAAAATACATAATTTATTTCATAATGCAAAACTTGCAAAACTGAAACAATTTAGAAACCATTTTGTTTTCTCTTAGTATATACATAGTTTGGTTGAATTAGCTGAAATACAAACACATACACGTGAAACAGGCGGCATATACTTTAGTTTAATATTTATATAATAGCATTGTTAACTGGAAATTGAAGTCATGCTAATGATTCGAAACTGAACGATCGATCTGTAGAGATAGTTCCGAGGAAGTTCGTATTAATTAAAGAATATGGGAATCTTGTCAGTGCTCTGAAGGAAGGCGCGGAGGACACGTACAAGCAGGATGGTGGTAAGTAAAGCCTTTGTGTTCTAGTACTTCCTCCTTTCACTCCTTCCCTCAGCGGTGTTCATTATCCTCGTACACATTGACCTGATTATTGCTGGAAGTAAATTACATGCTCAGTCACTGTGGAATGTTTAATTGCATATTTTGACTTGTTGGTTATGGCCAAGGATTCTATCCTTGGTTATGACCGTGCTATTTATAATCATTGTGTTGATGTTGAGCTAAAATGTTTAAATATTGTAGCCCTTAATGATTACTTGCTTGGATTTACGATAGCGTCTAGTGTCCTAGAAGAACGAGGATGAGTGTTGATTGACGTCACGCTCATATGCTGTGATATGTCTTGGACACACAACAAATACTATTGTCTGCAACAATTAAATGAGAATCCACCTATTGTACTACAGGTCATGATTGATTTATCATTACAGGTAACCATAGTTAAAAATAGGTATTAAAACACCTATACTAATATCATTCCCAGTCAATCTTGTTGGTTCTATTAGAGATCGTGCAATGAACACTAGATGATTTTGGCCACCGTCAGGTTGTTCTTACTATTTACAATATTTCCAATTAGTGCACTACCTGTCGAAAATAATAATAACGTTGGAAAAGGTCTGGGAATGTGCTGTCTGTCGAGTCTTCTCTGTCTGGGGGGGACAGCCCCCCCAGCTAGGTTACGTTAGGTTAGGTTAATGTTAGGGTTTGGTTGATTCTGAAAAATATCCCTACTAGATTTAGGAAAATTTCTCAAAATTTAGGGAAATTCTCGAAACTTAGAAAAATTCCCGTACATTTTAAAAAGATCATATATCGCTCATATATGCATTTCCTCCAACCACCGTAGAAGAGGTAGGGGATATTGTATTAAACTATAAATTTACCATCTTGTCTCCTACACCGCTAAACAAGGATATTATAAGCAAGGATGAAGTGATCGAATTGGCGAAATTGAGGAAAATGTTTATGCCGTCAGTGCACACTAGGGGGCAGCAGCAGTGGAGAGTAGTGAAGGGGTGGGGCAAGGTTGCCATTATTGTCCTTTTAAGGACAGTCTGTCCTTTTTAGGCCATGTTGGTCCTTAATTTTCCTGAAAAAAGGACAGACAAAATCTGTCCTTTTCTGTCCTTTTTTCACTAAAGTTTATTACTGTATAGTTATATATATATATATAGTTAAGACGCTGACAAATTTATTGTGATTACGTACGTGTCTGTACTGATATTACTGAATATTGGGATTAAAAAAAAAAAAAAAAAAAGTAGGGCAAGGGGTAGATGTCAAGAAGATATAAGTGATTTGAGACAATATGACACCCAAAAGATCATTCCATAAAGGCGGGATGGTATAATATAGCCGGCCCACTGTGGACACGATTCTCGGCTAGCCTAACCTCATCCCCATGGGCACCACAGGCACAGGCGAGCCGGAGGGACCACAGACTGACACGAGTGTCCCTAATATTTAGATCTGGTGTTTTTATTTGTTTCACTTGATTTCTGCTGCAGATACATCATTATGGTGCTTTTCCATCACTAAAACGTTTGCCACAGGCCCTACAAATTTGTGGAAGAGGGATGTGTGGTTTGCCCCGCGGAAATTTGCCGACACAAAATCATATAAAGCATCACTAATTTATTCAGACACACATTACCTTGCTAATAATAATGTCCTTGTGCATGTCTTCTGCTTCTGACTAAAACTGAAGGGAACTGATAAAACTTTTAATTAAGTAATACAAGACAGAAGTAGAGGTGGCGATCAACAGAGACGACCTTCAAATCAAGTCACAAGAGGAAGAAGAAAAGGGCAGAGTTTAGAGAGAGCAGAGAGGCAGGAGGGTATGTGATTTGAAGTTACACCTAGCTTTCTGAATCCCAATGTGAGCATAGTGTAAGGCCCCCTTCACACTAGGACACTAGTTGCCTTCCATGCTTTCACACTAGCAGGACACCGGTGTCTGCCACCGATCATGCCCGGACCTCATGAACCCGCCGCTCCTTGTCAGTTGTCAGTCGGAAGAATGGCGTCCAACGAAAAACGTTCTCCTGCTGGCTAAAAAGAAACGGAAGAGGTGCTCTGCAGAAAGGAAAGTGCATGTGTGTGCATCCTATATGTATTACCCTGAAGGATGTACACAGGAGTGCATCATACACTTTTCCCTGATTTGTGTGCAGACGAAAACAAATTTTTCAACTATTTTCGCATGAGCAAGCCGTCATGTGAAGAACTTCTCAGCTACGTCAGGAAAGACATCACAGGGACTACAACAAAGTTGAGAGAATGTATTTCACCAGACGAGAAACTGACCGCCACTGAGCATGATAGGCTGCCGCTGGCCAGTGAGTAGCGGCGGTGTCGGACACTGGTCACTGGTGGTGGGGTAGATAGTGTGAAAGCTTCCATTCAAAACCATGAAGCTCTACAGTGTGTAGCCTGGCTGCTTCTTCCTCCCCTCGAGCTGCTGGTGGATCCGGCGGGCTTGCTTGGTGTGGGCACGTCTGACAAGAGGGACGAGCCGTGTCACCTGTTACCTCTCCGCGGCTCGCCTTGCGGCTGTGTCGGCGGCCTCGTTGCTCTGGATGCCCACATGGCTGGCTATCCAGTTGAGTCTCGCCCGCTGCCCCTGTGCAGCGAGACTCTGCAGGCTGCCCAGGGTGGCGGTGACGAGGCCCACGTTGTTGTTGGGATGGCGCTACTGGAGGACCTGTAGCCCCACTGCCCCCCTGGAGTCAGTGTGCAGCACAACGATGGCCTCCTCACGGTGCTGGGCGTGCTCCCGGCCCAGTTGGATGGCCACTAGCTCCGTGTGCAGCGTGGAGCAGCACCAATGGTCATCAATCAGCTGGCTAGTCACGGGGAACAGCAGCAGCAGTGGAGGAGGCGCTGGGGAGAGAGGAGACGCAAATTAATATTGTTCATCAGTTAAATACATTCACTTCATTCGGTTACAACACAAGAAATGAAGGGAAGAAGATGCTGAAAAAAGATATCACATCTGTATGTGGCTGGTTCTGTAGCAAACAGATATACCGAGAGATTTCTACCTATTATCTATCCCCTGCCTATTGATTAAGCACACACACACACACACACACACACACACACACACACACACACACACACACACACACCTCAAAATACCCGAAAAAATCACTTCACAGTGCTAGATATGGAGAGCCAATATAACAGTATTACAGTATCACACACACACACACACACACACACACACACACACACACACACACACACACACACACACACACACACCCCCCACACACACACACACACACACACACACACACACACACACACACACACACACACACACACACACACACACACACACACACACACACACCTCAAATTACCTGAAAAAATCACTTCACAATGCTAGATATGGAGAGCCAATATTATAACAGTATTACAGCATCACACACACACACACACACGCACACACGGTAAGCATACAGTAACTCATGCTATATATGCCATATAAGTCAGGAAGGCAAGGGGGCAGGGAAGCGCCCGCTGCCCTATGACGTCACAGCTGATGACGTCACAGCTGATGACGTCACGGCTGATGACGTCACAGGTTCTATATTTACGTAGCGTAAACCATTTTAAAAATGACCCCTCGATAAAACGATGTCAGATCAAAATAATGTATCTGTTCCGACGTGATAAATAGGATAACTAATTCCCAAAGTATAAACACACTCCTAACAACAGTAATTCTAAAGAAATTCTACGGGAAAAAAACGTGTTTTATAAAAATATGACCCTTTTTAACACTCGTTAAATATCCATTAACTACCTCTTCAAAGGAACCAAAACCCATTTCAAAACAACTTATTAGTTATTCTTAAATATTATAAAGAATTTAGAGTGAGTTAGAGGCAGAAATAAAATATTGACAGGCTGATAAATAAGTTATTGATGTAACTTTGACACCGCTAAATAACACTTTTCCTCTCTTCTCATTTCACTGAAATTTAGGCATAAAACATCATTGTATATGGACTACCTTTTGCAAATAATAACAACTTGATACAGCCTTAAATAAAAAAGGGCATTGGGCGTACCAAGAAATTTAGGGCAAAAATCCCCTCTTATTTACCACCCTAATAACGCCAACCACACCTATCTCCACCCCTTACACGCACGTAAATGACTTGAAACTCACCGCAGTATTCATAGAAAGCGTTAAATTTGACTATTGATCCCAAATAAACAGTCCTGAAACGAAGAAAATATCCTAATAAATGAGCCGGCTGGCGGAGGCTCCGTGGCCGAGGCTCAGCTCAGGTTTGTAAGCGCCTCATGTTAATTTTATTCTTGTACTGTTCACAATAAAAAAAAAAAAAGATGAATAAAGGTCTGACAGAGTGACAGCCTATTCATAGGAGGATGCCAAAAGATTTCAATTTGAAAAAAAAAAAAAAAAAAAATATATATATATATATATATATATATATATATATATATATATATATATATATATATATATATATATATATATATATATTAAGTTTGTGTTCGCCTTTGTGTGTGAGGGGGGCGCTAGGAATCCACCTGTTAGCCAAGGGGGCGTTAGCCTGTAAAAGTTTGAGAACCACTGTTGCAAACAAACCACAATGCAGTATTTTTCTCGTGTTTAAGTTCAGATATGGATTAGTCTAGTCTAGAAAATGTTGGTGTTAAATTTTGCTGTTTTAGTCACTGTGTTTGTAGAGATTTATTAGTGTATGTTCGTATGTATGATGGTAAAAATATCAACGGGTAATATTCATTCGTTTGTTACCCAAAAGCAACGGAAACTCACTCGTCCTGATACTATATTAAATAATTTTCGGAACGTCAACCTTTTGCTCACCTGTTAACCTCAAAATTGGAGAAAAATAGCTTGGAAGGACATAAAGACAGAAATAGAGTTGAACTAAAGAATACCAAGCTCATTTTATTTCTTCAAGGCTGAGGAAGTATTCAAAAGACAATTTCTAATGTGAATGATGATAAGTTTACTGATAATCGTGGAAAAAAATCGTGTATTTGTGAAAAAAAAACCTTAAAGATATATGCATTGAAATGTGTACATGTATATTCTTACTTTTTTACGATCGTTTTTAGATCAGTGTACCATTTTTCATCAGCTAACCTCGCTTAACCTAACCTAACCTAACCTAAACAAACCCATGCTAACCTTATCTAACCTCCTGCATGAAATGAAAATAAAATAGATAATGAAAATAGTAATAACAGTGAATAGAAATAAAACACCGAAACACAATACTCGTACAACTCACCTGCCACAGAGAGAGAGAGAGAGAGAGAGAGAGAGAGAGAGAGAGAGAGAGAGAGAGAGAGAGAGAGAGAGAAAGTATAAGAAAATATTTGATGGACAGCTGAATAAATGGATAAATGGGTAAATTCATAAGTAGTTACAGAGATACAAATAGAACAAAGCAAAAAAATAAATAAGCTTATAAATACATGAACAAAAAATGAGGAGCAGAGAGAGAGAGAGAGAGAGAGAGAGAGAGAGAGAGAGAGAGAGAGATGCATGGTAAGAAATAAAAACAAGAAAGGAAAGATTTGATAGGTAATTAAGACAAATAAAGTAAAAGAAAAAGCACTTTAGGTGATAAATAAACAAAAAAATGACAAACAGAGAGAGAGAGAGAGAGAGAGAGAGAGAGAGAGTCAGAAGGGAACACTCACCGATGAATGAAGGAGCAGGACAGAGGACAGGGGGACAGGGGACAACCACCAGCACACCACCCGCCAAACATGAATCATCGCCACGGGAAGGCTGAGATCGTGACCAAATATCCGAAGATTCGTAGGAAGTCCGTTGTGTCACTCACGCACGCGGATCATAAAAGTCATAAAAGTCACCATCATCACGTTTACCGACCATCACCAGCGCCACGCCACGCCAATGAGCCAGTTTGTAAGCTAAAATGACACGATTCACGGTTCCCTTCGCTCCCCCCGCCCCCTGCCCCTTCCTCCTCCCCTCAAGGCTCAGTCCACCCCTTTCCCAGCGTGCCCCCCAGGGTTCCGCCCCGCTGTCCTCCCCACCTCTCCACCTCCCCAGCGCCGCGGTAATCCCCAGATGGACTATGAAATTTGACGCCTGTTTCTCATCTTTACTGCTGTGTGTGTGTACGTGTGGCCTCGCGCAGTGTAAACTACGCTAACCTAACCTAAATTAAACTAACAGTGCGTTGCTTCTTTTATAACTTGATCTGTTTTAACGTTTTCTGTGATAAGTTATCTTCGCTTAACTTAACCTATGCTAACTTAACCTAAGCTTACTTAACGTAAACTAACATTACGTTGTTTTTGTTATTACTTGATCTCTTTTAACCTATTGCAAGCTAAGTTAACCCCGCTTAACTTAATCTGTGATGACTGAACCTAAGCTTACCTAACTTAAACTAACATGTGTTGATTTTATTATAACTTGATCTATTTCAACCTATTTTAAGCTAAGTTAATCTGGCTTAACTTAACCTATGCTAACTTAAACTAAGCTTACTTAACCTAAACTAAAATTACGTTGTTTTTATTATAACTTGATATATTTTAACTTATTCTAAGCTATAAATATGCAGCTACATTTAGATCTGGATATCAATAATTTACTTTTTTTTTTATACTTCTATGCGTAATGCCTTCATGCCTCTATTTATGTTTTATTGATATATTTATTTTGAATTTGCTATTTCATATTTCGCGCCATGGTATTCTTAAATGTCTTACTGTTTCTCTATTTTTATCCATTTTTCTTCACCTTTCTTTACTTTTACATAGCTCTCTTTTCCTTTTTATTCTATTTTTCTATACTGTAATTTCATGGATGTATTTACTCACCTCTTTTTGTTTGCATGTTTGTTTTTTAATGCTACAAATCGTCCCTCAATGTTACAAATCATCTCTCTCTCTCTCTCTCTCTCTCTCTCTCTCTCTCTCTCTCTCTCTCTCTCTTCTCGGTAAAACAGACAAAGGACTGATATGAAAACTTTTGTCCCCGGAAACGAAACGCGAGGGTGAAGCGCGAAATGGAGCCTTCTCATTGGCCCGACACCGACCAATCACACGCGTCGCCTCACCTTGCAAATAAACACCAGCTTTTCGCGACAATGTTTACGGGGGTCCCAAATTGTTTCTCTCTCTCTCTCTCTCTCTCTCTCTCTCTCTCTCTCTCTCTCTCTCTGGTAATGGGAGTAAGAATAACGTCAAGATTTCCAGAATATCGTAAAGTGTAGACAGGTGTGGAAGTTTTTCGTGTGTGAGTTTACGTAAGTGATCGTCTTGGGAGCGATTTGTGTTGTTAGTTTAGCTCTCTCTCTCTCTCTCTCTCTCTCTCTCTCTCTCTCTCTCTCTCTCTCTCTCTCTGGTGAAGGTAAATCATTTAAAGACTCACCCATCACTTCACTTAGCCGAAAAAGAGACTGTATTTTCAACACATAATTAATCCTTTGGCGAGTCTGTCCAGCTAGTCCGGAGACACGCAAGCTTCTGCCGCCACCACCACCACCACCACCACTACCACCACCACCACCGCCACCACCACCGTTCAATATCCCTTCCCCCCAACCTCCTCTCACTTATTCTCACCTTTTTTCACCTGTCTCGTTTCCTCTTTAATTCCATCTTCGTCTCCTATTTGTTTTTTCTCCTATTCCCTCATTCTTGCTTGCAATTTAGAGGTTTTTTCACCCCTTCGTAAATTATGTGTGTGGGGGGGAGAGGGGGAAGGTTAGGGGTGTGAATGCTTGTATATTTAACCCTTTCAGTACTGGGACACATTTTTACCACGTGTTTTGGGTGTGATTAGATGATTTTATTGACATTAGGAAGCGTCAGTGGAGGTTAGTACATTAATTAACGGCCAGCGTCTGTACTATTTTAATCCCCACATGATTTTCTGCATAAAATCGCCAAATAATAAGCAGAATGAATATAAAAATGAGTCCTAGTACCGAAGGGGTTAAGCTTTCTTTTGTATTCCTTTGTGTTTGTTTGTGTATGTGTATTGTGTATATAAATTGTTCTGTCTGTACTATTTTAATTCCTCACATGATTTTTTGAAGTTGAAGCTATATGAAATTGATAAATAAAAAGCAGAATGATTATAAAAATGCGTCTAAGTACTGAAGGGGGTTAAGCTTTCGTTTGTATTACTTTGCGGTTGTTTATGTATATGTGTATTGTGTATATACATTATTTTAACCTTGGTACACTGGGAAAATCGAACACAAAAGCAGGTAAACAGAAGAAGCATTCCAATTTTATTTTTAGTCTCCTAAATTGTTTTCATGTATTAAATGTAGACAATCCAATATTTACAGAGAGAAAGAGAGAGAGAGAGAGAGAGAGAGAGAGAGAGAGAGAGAGAGAGAGAGAGAGAGAGAGAGAGAGAGAGAGAGAGAGAGAGAGAGAGAGAGAGAGAGAGAGAGAGAGAGAGAGAGAGAGAGAGAGAGAGATAGCAATAAATGATTAAAAAGTAATGAATAAATTAATAGAACACTTTGTTTTAATACTAATACTACATTCTTAAGTTTTTCTAAAGGATGAAATAAACACCATCTCCAATTTCGTTTTCTTTTTACATCACTCAGAAAGTTAGCAAAGAATGGCCATAGCGATAAAAACGTTATAACTTTCAGGACAGACTTGCTCTATTACTATTACTGCATGAACACTCTCCAATCATTCTAAAGGATAGCACAAACACACTCTCCTATTTCCTGTTTTTCTATATGGCTCTGTGTTAATAAAGAATGATTATCAGTAAAAAGGTTAACAGTTTTGGCGCACTTACTTTGACGCCAATGCTTCTCTCTCCTGCATTATTCTGAGGTATTAAAAGACCCTCACTTATATATGTCTCGCTTCCTTCGTCCGTGCAAATCAGCAAAGTATGATCATGTGAGTAAAAAGTTGGAAGAATTTAGGTAACTTATTTTAATCCTGCCACTCACTTTAATAATTATAAAGCATTAAATAGACTTAGCTATGTACTTCTTGCTTTCTTCGTCCGTGAAAAGAATGAATAAAGAATGATCATTTAAGTAAAAAGTTAAAAGATCTAGGACACTTGTTTTAATACAAGCGTTCATTTAAGTGGCTATAAAGCATAAAAGAGACTTATCTTTATATTTCCCTGCGTTCTGTGTCTGTGAAAAGAATTAACAAAGAATAATCATTTGAGTAAAAACTCTAAAGATTTATGACATTTATTTCAATACCACCACTCACTCGCTTTAATAGTTGTAAAGCATAAAATAGACTTACTCTTATATTTCCTGCTTTCTTCGTCCATGTAAAGAATTAACAAAGAATTATCATGTAAGTACAAAGTTACAGATTGCAGAACACTCGCTTTAATACTTCCACTCTCTTAAATTATTATTATGCATAAAAACCTCATATTACTCGCTTCTTTGGTCTGTGTAAAGAATTAAGCAAAGAATGATCATATAAGCAAAAAGGGAAAGTCGTAAAGCACTTGATTTAATGATTATATTTTATCAAACTACTCTGAAGTGTAAAAGACTCAACACTAATTCACTATCGTTTAAATTTGAAATGTTAAAATATTAGACCATCATTTTAATATCAACACTTTTTGACCATTCTAAAGCATAAAAAGAACTCACCCTTATAATTCCTAATACTAACACTCATCTAAACCATTGCTTTTTATCATTCAAGTAGAAAAAAACGGCAAACAAAAATATATGTAACATTTAATATAAAATCAATACTTTTTAACCATCCTAAAGCATAAAAAGGACTCATATTCCTCATATTCCTTTTGAATAAAAAAAGGTAAAAAAGATACAACATTTAATCTAATATCAACACTTTTTAACCATTCTAAAGCGTAAAAAAAGGGACTCGCCGTTATATTCTCTACTTTCCCTTACTTTCCTACACTGATCGATGCTAAAAAGAACCACCGCACCAGTGAAAGGCTGAAAAAATGCCACTGTATCTGTAAGTTTACGTTTCCTGGCTGTATCTTTACCTCCCCTCACCTGTAAATAGAAAAACCCGCACAGATCACACGTATGCATAATATTTTTTTTATCAGTTCTATATATCAAACGGCCTTTTTATTATGTATGAGTTTACACATCAAACAAACTTATGAATTACCTTTAAGTCTTGTAGTGTTTGGATATTTGGGAGGAAGAGGGAGAAATGGAGAGAGATTGGAGAGGGAGAGAGAGAGAGGGAGAGGGAGAGGGGAGGGAGAGGTTGCTTCACACTGTATTAATAAATTCCATTAGTTTGAAGTCTTTTTATTGCGTCCATTAATATCGTGGAGCGAATTGAGTTACGAAGCCGAACGGAAATATGTGAAAAGTTTATTTGACACCCATGTTGTGTTGCCGAGAGAGAGAGAGAGAGAGAGAGAGAGAGAGAGAGAGAGAGAGAGAGAGAGAGATTCTTTTCATATCTCGTTCTTTTAATCATTTTCCTTCCTTTCCTAACACCTTCTTTCCTTCCCTATCCCTCCGTTTCTTCCTTTCTTCCTATTACTGTTCCACTCCTTCTCTTATCCTTCCTCCATTTCTTTATCCTCCCTATCCATACCCTCCTTTCCCTCACCTCTTCCTTATCCCCCTTACCTAATACTACTCTATTCCCTACCACCCCCATATCCTCCCCCTTCCCTTCCCCTCCCCTTCCCCTTCACCTGGCGTCAATAATTAATGAGACGCAGGTTGGAGGTTGTAGTGACACATTCTCTCACCGTCAAGTCGATCAACACTGGAACAAAGAGTCAAGTTAGTTTGGTATATATATTCATGAAGACCACCTCTGTGTACTTGGAGGAGGAGGAGGAGGTGGTGGTGGAGGTGGAAGAGGAGGAGGACAAGGAGTTAAAGTAAATTGGTATTGTTATTAAGTAGGAAAGTTTAAGAAGGCAATTATAAGTGAGGGAGTTAAGTGAGTGTAAAGTCCGTGGCAGGAGGTGGTGGTTATAAGTGTATCTATAAGTTGTGCTTGTTGAAGTGTCATGGCGCACTTTTTTGTAACTTATAACTTCGTGGTTCGCCTTAAGTAATTTAAATTCATTGATGCGAGTGATATATGCCTTCATTATCTATTTACTCACTTCGTTATATTAGTTACTTTTCTTGAACGTTGCCAAGGCTTCATATACGTGCATGTTTTATTGAAGTAACCTCTAAGTGTTTATTGAGTTGTGTGCGTTCGTACTTACTTGCTTCCTAATCTCTAATTCATCCGCAAGTTTCATTATCTTATTTACCTGTGTTTTTATATATTTACCCTGTGTATTGGTCATTGCATACACTCATTGCTGTGGATGACTTTTTTGTTATTCTCTTTTGTTATTCTACTTTACTCTTTCATTGTTCTAGTGTGTTATTCAATTTTTTTCATTCTATTTTGTTATTTTGGATTTCATTTAATCTTTTCATCATATTTTGTTGTTCTGTTCATGTATTTACTCCATCTTCGTCATCCTATATTGTTATTCTATCACTCCGACATTCTACATACTTTTTATCATTCTATTTACTTGGTCCCTTACACTCCCCTTGCTTCATGTCCATCAGCTGCAGCCAGTCCGCTAAATGCCTCTGAATCACTGCGTCCTTTGCTGACACACCAATGACCTGAAATGTTTAGCCACACGCGCACCGCCAGTCTGAAGCGAGGCAGGGCGGCAGGAGGCAGGCGGCACTGAGGGCGGCGCGGCGGGTCGTGGCGGCGGCACTCAGCTAGCGGCTCCTCTCAGGGCGCCTCGTTTCCGGTCCAGGGGTCACACCGCCTCCCAATTACCCCGCAAATCACACCTGTTATTGACGTCACCTGCCTCCGCCGCCCAACACCTCGGGGCCCCGCTAACCCGCCGGGGACCACACGCAGAAACCATCCCTACTTCTGCAGGGGATAAGACTGAAGTCCGCGGGTCCTGCAGCGGCGCGTCGGCCCTTCAGGATGCCGTGACTCGGAGGGCGCTTGAAACATATGTAAAATGGACGGATTCAATTTCTGGTCGGCAGGGGAGTCAGAGCCTTAGCGAGTGTGGAGGCTAAGGCGACCAGGGCACTGAACCGGTCCCAGACATCAATCCCGCTGCCGGACCCACGCGCTGGTGGTGCTGCAGGCGATGGCTCCCACATAACGCCTGGGATTCATTATAGATTGTTACCTGGCACCTCGGCCTTCTCCTGTGTGTCCTCCTCCTCCTCCTCCTCCTCCTCCTCCTCCTCCTCCTCTGTCTCCTCTGTCGTTTGTACTATTCTGTTTCTCTTTGGGTTTTTTTCTCTCCCTCTCTATGTCAGTTTGTCCTTCTCTATCTAATTCTTACTTCTTTTTTCTCATTCTTTTTTTTCGTACCGTTTCCTACATGATTTGTACGAATTAACAGAAGGAAAGAAAATGAATAAAATGGAAAGGAAAAGAAAATGTAAATAAATAGATAAAAGTAGTGCTGTATGAAGACGAACCAACAGGAAGAAGAGGAAAAATAAAGGAAGAAAAAAGAAAAGAAAAAAATGGACTTAAACTAAACACACTTAATGTAAACCCACCCTTTCCTCCCCCCTCCCCCGTCCCTTCCCACATCCACACACCAAACACTCACACACTGACTCCATTATTTATCCCAACGAACCCAAATGAAGGCAATGATTTATACCTGTGGTGAAGAGAAGGATTTGTAAGACTTTGGCCGACCTCCATATGTTCCCTTGTGTTCCCTGTCTGTCTGTCTGTCTGTCTGTCTGTGTGTGTGTGTGTGTGTGTGTGTGTCTTGTCCGGCAGCCACACCACGTTTAATTTGGCTCTTTTCGCCTCTTTTTCAGCAAGTTCAGTTCTTATTCTTCTTGTCTTACGCTTTTTGATTGACTTTTATGTGTGGTAATGTGTCTGTTTTCTTCTTTTTTTATCTAAACAGTCTGGGTTTTTTATGGGAATTTATGGGTTAAAGGAGACCACCTAATGGAGAATTCCCTTCTGAATACCCACCCATTTGGAAACCGTTACCCAGAGTGGACGCCCAATCTCCGCTCAGACCGTAGCCAGGATTCGAACCCATGCGCTCGGGGATTCTCTCTCTCTCTCTCTCTCTCTCTCTCTCTCTCTCTCTCTCTCTCTCTCTCTCTCTCTCTCTCTCTGGGGAAATTCGTCATATTCACACTTGCGATACATTTCCCAGTGTTTGGTCAGTGTGTCCCTCTGTCCCTCTGTCCCCCTCCCCCCTCTCCCCACCTACCCCAAAGCACCCCACAGCCCCACAGCCCCACCACCCCACGTCCCCACCGCCCCGGCATCATTGGCTTCGTCAGTCCCTCAGGAGCCTCGCCTTGTATCGTCTTTCGCGTCGCTGCCGCCGCTTTTCTCCTCTTCCGTGATCGTCAACCTTATTGTTAGCGACGGACTTCATTACGTCTGGTCGAGACGGTCTGACGTGTGTGTGTGTGTGTGTGTGTGTGTGTGTGTGTGTGTGTGTGTGTGTGTGTGTGTGTGTGACTAATGGGAGTTCCATGACTGAACGCGTGTCACGGCAAAACGAGAAACCTGCGGGATAGACTCTTCCACCCTTCCCCTGAAGAGGTGAGGAAGGTATGTGTGTGTGTGCGTGTGTGTGTACCACAGGGCAAGATTCCCCAGGTCAAGGCCACGCTGTGGTCGTCCTCGTCGTGTTGGGAGGCGAGGCCCCGGGCAGCGGGTGGCCACCAGCCTGGGGCCTTAGGGAGGCAGAAGTACTCACCTTGCAGGGCTTGAAGATGCCCATTATCACAGACATGTCGATGAGGCGCCGTATTCGGCCACGGCCGCCTTTCTGGGAGCGATAGTCGTGCTTGGAGCGGCCCTTGGGGAAGCAGCCTGACTCGGCCCCGTCGGGCGGGCGGTCCGACTCCCAGGAGGAGGCCCGGGAGAGGCGGCCGCCGCATGGGCATGTCGAGGCGAAGCGTGGGTCCGGCACGCCGTAGGGCAGCTCGTGAGGCACGCTGCTGTGGGGGTAACACACGGCCCGCCCGTCCCAGGGAGGGTGGTGGTGGTGGTGGTGGGCGTGGTGGTGTCCGTGGTAGTGGTGGTGATGGCGGTGTGGAGACTCGCAGTGTAGCGCGCCCGGGGACACTAGGTCAGGGTGGAAATTGGCGGCCTCGTGCACTGGGCTGACCTCCCTCGAAGGCGGGCGGGAGGTTGGGCGGGAGGGCGGGCGGGAAGAGCCACCGGAAGGCCCCCTGGAGGTAGTCCTGGAGGGGGGCCGGGAGGGTCCTGGGCCGCCCGTCGCCCCCTCCGCCAGGCCTCGCGACCCTCCTCCTCCTCCTCCGCCGCCGTCGCCTCCGCCTCCGCCGCCTCCGCCGCCGCCGCCGCCGCCGCCGCTGCCCTTCTCCCGGTGCTTACTCTTCAGCAGCAGCTGCATCCTCCATTCGACGACGGTGAGGGCTTCCAGGCCGGTGGTGCGGGGG
>JAHFWG010000507.1:33677-51804 GCA_020233015.1 Callinectes sapidus | reverse complement strand
CAGGCCCGAAACGCACGTCCTCTAAAACCAGGCCCGAGATAGCAGTACGATAGGTGAGCATCTCTTCATCCTCCCGTTGGGCGGCCGCCAAAGCCGCGTAGTCAATACCTGCAGTGACAGCACTGATAGCGGGACGCGAAAGTGCATCCGCGACCTTATTCGACTTCCCGGATACATGCTGGAGGCAGGTAGTGTATTCGGAGATGTAAGCCAAGTGGCGTTGCTGTCTGGCTGACCAAGGGTCCGACACTTTGTCAAAGGCGAAGGTGAGAGGATTGTGGTCCGTGAAAGCCGTGAAAGGTCTGCCTTCAAGGAAGTAACGGAAATGACGGACGGCCAGGTAGAGAGCGAGGAGCTCCCGGTCAAATGCGCTGTACTGCTGCTCCGGAGGACGCAGGTGACGACTGAAAAAGGCAAGAGGTCGCCAGGCGCCAGCGATGAGTTGTTCCAGAACTCCCCCCACAGCTGTTTCGGAAGCGTCAACCGTGAGGGCCGTTGGCGCATGAGTCCGTGGGTGCACTAGCATCGTTGCCTCGGCCAGCGCCCTCTTCGCTTTCTCGAACGCAGTCGTAAGCGCCTCGTCCCAAAAAAGCACTTTAGGCTTGTTACCCAAGATCTTGAATAACGGCTGCATGATCCTCGCGGCTGCCGGCATAAAGCGATGGTAGAAAGTGACCATGCCTACAAAGTCTTGCAGTCCCCGTAGTGTAGAAGGCCTCGGGAACTCGCGAACAGCTGCGACCTTGGAAGGAAGTGGCACCACGCCGTGATGACTGACGCGATGACCGAGAAAATCGATGGAGCTGCAACCAAATTGGCACTTGGCGAGGTTGACAGCGAGTCCATGGTCGTGGAGCCTCTGGAAGAGAAGCCGGAGGTGTGCGTGATGTTCCCGACGTGAGGGGCTAGCAACTAGGATGTCATCGAGGTAGATGAACACAAAGTCGAGACCACGGCCCACCTTGTCCATCAGTCGTTGAAAAGCCTGAGTGGAGTTCTTGAGTCCAAAAGCCATACGCAAAAACTCGAACAGTCCGAAGGGAGTAATGATGGCTGTTTTTTGGATGTCGTCAGGGTGGACAGGTATCTGGTGGTAGCCGCGTACCAGATCGACTTTTGAAAAGATTCGGGCACCGTCAAGGTTTGCAGCGAAATCCTGAATGTGAGGGACTGGGTAACGGTCGGCTGTCCTAACATTGTTCAGACGGCGATAGTCCCCACAAGGTCTCCAGCCTCCAGATGACTTCGGGACCATGTGTAGCGGGGACGCCCATGGGCTGTCAGAGCGTCGCACAATGCCCATATCCTCCATCTTGCAGAACTCGTCTTTGGCCTGTTGGAGCTTGTCAGGAGGCAACCTACGAGCACGTGCGTGGAGAGGTGGGCCAGTGGTGGGGATATGGTGCATAACCCCATGCCTCGGTGTGACTGACTGGAACTGCGGCGTCAGGATGTCCGGGTAGTCCGCCAGGATCTTGGCATACTCATTGCCGGAGCAGGTCACCGAGCCGAGGTGGGGTGCAGGCCAGGCAGCGGGGCGCAGGTTTAATGACTCGTACGTCTCAGAGTTAACGAGGCGTCGCCCCTTCACATCAACCAGTAAAGAGTGTGCCCGAAGAAAATCCGCACCAAGCAGGGGTTGCGAGACGTCAGCGATGGTAAAGGTCCACTGGAAGCGACAAAAGTTGAAGTTGAGGGCTATCCTGCGTGTCCCGTAAGTCCGGATGGTGCTGTTGTTGGCGGCCGTCAGGGGAGGACCTGTCTTCCCCGAGCGAATATCAGGGCCAGAAGGAGGTAGAACACTAACCTCAGCCCTCGTGTCAACAAGGAAACGCCGCCCCGAGTGATGGTCTGAAAGATACAGGAGGCGGTGATCGTGGCCGGCAGCAGTGGCTACTACCGACGGCCGACCAGGGCGTTTCCCGGATACGTGCATGGTGGGCGGCAACGGCGGGCTACCGGGCCCCACCTCTGGTGGTAGTAGCACCACTTAGTCTTGTTGGCGGCATTCACAGACACAGTCCCTGTTACACCATCACTGTGAACACTTGTATCGGGCGAAGAAGTAGTCACACCGCCACTGGAGACACTAGTTCGCGACACAGCGTTGGTAAGAGTGACTTCACCCTGCTGCTTGGCCTGCCACAGCACGTCTGCCCGTGCCGCCAGCTCGCGGGGGTCGGTGAAGTCGTCGTCGGCGATGATGAGTCGAATATCGTCGGGCATTTGCTCAATAAAAAGTTGTTCGAAGAGAAGGCAGGGCCTGAGTCCATCCAACAAAGCGCGCATCTCGTTCATGAGGTCGGATGGTTTGCGGTCACCAAGTCCGTTCATGTGCAGGAGCCTCGCTGCCCTGGCCCGCCTACTGAGACCGAAGGTGCTGATAAGAAGCTTCTTGATGCCCTCGTACTTCTTGTCGGCTGGCGGCTGGCGTAAGTAATCGATGATACGTCCGGCTGCTTCCTGGTCCAGCGAGCTGACCACGTAGTACTACTTGGTGGCATCCACGGTAATCTGGCGGATGTGAAATTGGGCTTCCGCTTGCTCGAACCACACTTGCGGCTGGGAGGTCCAGAACGTCGGCAGTTTGAGAGACACTGCATTCTGCTGCTCCTTGTCTTCCGAAGGCATGGCGACTGTCGGCGCGTGTCACTCCGGGGTCACCACTTTAGTGGTTCGGAAGTAAACACGCAGAAAGTGGCTCAGTTTACTGAAGGAAGCAGGTACAGCTAACAATGCGAGACAGGAGCGATGTAGACGTGTTAGCTGCCAGGTGAGAACCACCTCCTTGGTAGCCTCGCCTCACCAACTCGAGTCCGGCTCACGCTGATTGGTCGTCCACGTCACGCCAGGCCAACCCGTCTGCTCGAGCTCTAGGAATGGTGCCTCGAGTCCTCGGTAACAGGAGAGAGCTCGAGCTGGGTAAGCGACGGTTCGAAGACTCAGTTGTGGAAGCCGCTACATATATCTATATTAATATTAATATTAAGATATATATATAATATATATATATGTATATATATAGATATTAATTATATATTAGATATCTATATATATCTAATATACACACACACACACACACACACACACACACACACACACACACACGTATAGAGCATATGAGAGGACTGAAAGGAAAAACATCTTAAACTGGATGAGGGACTACTTAACCGAAAAAGAAATGAGAATAGCTATCAGACACACCACATGAAGATGGAGTACAAGAGCTGGTGGCATACCACAGGGCTCAGTGCTGGCAACAGTAATGTTCTAAATTTATATTATTGATATACAGGAAAACCTGAAGTTGCATCAATTTGTCTGCTGATGAAGTCAAGCTCCTGAGAGTAATAAAGAACTATGATAATAGTATGGAATTGCAGTGAGATCTTAATAAAATCTGGGAATGGAACCAGAGGTGGAAATTAGAGTTGAATGCCAAAAACTACCATATATGTAATGGAAATGGGAATACGTAATAAGAGGTCTACATGGGAGTACAAAATGGAAGAAGAGCTTTTAAAAAGGGAGAAAAATACCTGGTAGTCATTACACAAGACATTTTGACCCAAAAAAGGAACATAAATGTGCTATTTACTTTAACAAATAGTACACTAACAAATATCAAAGTGGCTTGTTACAGCAACCAACAAACATAAATTTAAGGAAATGTTGGATATATGGAGATATGGAGATAGGACACTATGAGCCCCACTCGAAACCGGTATAATACAACTAGGTAAATACACACACAATACCTGTCTTACCTGTGAGACGTGGGACTGCATTACTAAGAAGATGTCCCTTGGAGCCATTTACGCAACATTAATGCGTTGGAGCCACTGCATTCGTCTACATGTGAAATGTGTGTCAGTGCCAATAAAACAACTCAACAATAAAACCAGTCCCTGTCATAACCTTTTGAGCAATCTGGATAAGGTTAGGTTAGGTTTGTAAATGTTTTAACGATATTTAATTAACGTTTCCTTAGTGAGATAAAGATGCTACGATATATAGAATGGCTTTTTATTTAAATGTGTGTCATATTTATTGACTTATTTTATCGTTATCTATTACTACATACCTTCTAGCGTCTCTAGGGAACAGATGAACTCCTTGATGAGTTGCTTTCTTTTTGCCACAAAGGCAGCATGAACTTTTGTTTGTTGTACGTAGGGACATTTTGAATGTGGTGGTGGGGCGTTGTTTAGCATCGACAACTGGCGGGGGTTCCCCTTCCCTATATTATTGCTGCCCTCTAGTGTCCACTACCGGCATGAAAATTTTCCTCCATTTCGGCAATTTGATCACTCTATCCTTACCTATAACATCCTTTATCTCCACTCTGACCGAGAAGCTAGATACCATTGTTTCTCGCCTAGAGCACATGAACATAGATGAGGACCTGTCGCCATCCAGTTTTCCTGACGAACCACAGAACGTTAGGATGCGTCCCACCACGTCTACCACTCATACATCACGTGAAATCAAAGGGTAATCTCACTAGTACTATGGGGCTTCGTATTATTTCCTGAAATGCCAGTGAAATATTGGACGTGGCAAGACTTGCAGCTCTAAGGGGATATGTTTATCAGCACAATCCGTAATATTCTTTCAGGAAGTTTGTATTGGTTCTCTACTTAGTGACAGACAGACCTCCACACTCACTGGCTACGTTTCTTGCGTCCACCTAGTCAGAAACGATCTCATCGCGCATGTGCACTCATCAGTATACTACACCAACTTCTCCATATCTCTGCTGATGCAGACATGACCTTTCAACTGCTGAAGGTAGCACTAGGGCGAGGCCAGATTTGTTTATGTAATGTTTACTCTGCCATTGGAAGAATTAACTTGGCTGCTGTGCCCCCTCCAACGTTGCGTGGTGCTATCTATATGGGAGACTATAATGCTCGCCATCTTGAACTGGGGGATTCTTCTTCCATACCAAACCGGAATGGATCTCGGTTCCTTGATTACGTCAAACGATACTGACTCACGCACTGGGATATTGAAGGTGCAACCCACTCCCGTTGAAGTACCTTGGACCACATATTTACCTCAGGATTGGTGGCTTCCTACACCCTCCACTTTTCCAGCCCTCACCTGCATATATCTCCTACATGGTTACTATGTTTCTTACATTTTACATTCACTCCCTGGATTAATTATGTTTCTCGTCCCTGAAATAAATTTTTACACCCAATATTTCACCAGACCTCATCTCGGCCGCCACCCTGGGACTCGTACTGAATCGCTCAACGACTGTGTGCTTCAGGCAGAAAAGAAAACAGAGGAGCATGGCCTTAGTTTCCAAACACATCTCAATCCTGCTCACCTTCTGCAGTATCAAACCTCTCAAGATGAACTGATAGCTCTCCAACAGTGTGCCCAAACTGATTCGGGCCATACTCTTACTGATAACGTCAATCACCAAACCAGCGTAGCATCTATGTGGCACTAGAGTAATAAATTTACTAAAAAACGGCCAAACACTGCTCTCCACCACAGTCCAACTGATTATGCCCAGTCCTTTATCTTGATCTGCATAGTCACAGCATGGTAACCTTCCAGCACCTGTTCAAGATGCACTCTCATCTCATGCAGACCTTCGCTCTCTCCGTCTTGTGGACAGTCTGCTGCAGGCAGTCGAGGAGGATGACGTGCCTTTCACTTCAAATGAACTACAGCGTACCCTCGCTCTGTATTACGTCTTCTCCAGAAGGTCCCAGGCAATCCACTACTTCAGCTCTTTAACTTGTGTTTTTGGAGAGGAGCCTGGACCTCCGGCACTACAGTATCCAAACCCAAAGCTGCCACTGATAAATTTCGCCCAATCTCCCTGACTTAGTGCTTTAGCAAGGTGCTTGAAAGGATTTTCCTTAATCGTCTGATGTTCTGTCTACAACCCAAACTTTCAACATAGCTGAATGGTTTTCAACCTCAGCGAGGAACACACCATTGCCCTTTAGAGCTTAACACCCTCCTAACTCCCACCGGTGTTGCAGCATTCATTAACTTTAGGAGTGCATTTGATACAGCAAACGATGTAATATTGAGTAATAAAAAGACAAATGAGTGTAAAGATGATAAGGAGAACTTGGGCTGCGTCAGGGATACTCTTTACTCCAACGTCTCGACAGAATGTCTTATTACAGAAAATGACACATTTTTTTTTCCATCACCCAATTATGGGTATTAGGCCATTTTTATTTCATTGGTGTATTTACAAATGCATTTTTTGTTTAATTTCTTTGTGTTTTGTTGTTATTTTTTTTATTTATACATGTTTTTTTTTCTTTTTAAATTATATAATAACATCAAGAACAACAACAACAACAGTTACACTTACATGCTTCATTCACACAGGGTACCTATTCCTTTTGCAAAGCTATTGTCCCTTGTCAAGGCAGGGGATGGGAGGGGGGTGGGCAACACACAAACACAGGCTGACTACGTAGTATTACTACGTGTTGCTTTTATTTATAAAAGAAAAGAAAAGAAAAAAATAATAAAATAAAAACTAGAAAACATTTACATCAAATCACGCTGGATGGAAATCATACACACTTACATACTTTTATTAACATTTTCACATGGGAAATGTACATAGTGCATCATACATAATATATAAACATAAATCACAACTCTGATTAAGTTGGTCTCAGACAGGTAAATCATCAGTCTATCGACCACATCCGGGTGTTCGTCACCCAGAAGGATTGTTTGCGTTAGCGAGAGGCCGCGACTCCGGCAAAACGCCTCCAAGGGCCGGCCGCCTCTCCTCACGATAAAGCACACAGTGAAGCAGGATGTGCTCGACATAGAGGGTGACATTACATATAGAACATTGTGGTGGGAAAGCGTTTGCTATGTAGGGGAGCATGTGTGTGGGGAGGGTGTAGTGTAGCCCATCCTGAGGCATGCGAGGACTACCTCCTCCTGCCTTGTGGCGATTGGAGGAAGCCCACTCGCCTAGGATGGGTTTGATGGTTTGTAGGTGGAGGTTGTCCCAGTGACTCTGCCACAGGAGTTTCCCTGATAATTTAACATTTGAGAGACATGACTGCAGATCTCGACGGAGGTTCCACGCTCCCTCGAGCTCTGCGGCAGACCTAGCTAGCATGTCAGCCAGTTCATTCCCGCGTATACTGGAATGTCCAGGCAACCAAGTAAGTGAGAAGGATTTACGACATGAATTTAATTTAGTAATGATATTGCCCTGGATTTCATTTGTATCCGTACTGCGGGATTCTATTGCCTGAAGGGCTGACATAGACTCCGAAAAAATGATAATTGAATGATGAAATGACTTTAAAGCATAATGTATGGCTTT
Source organism: Callinectes sapidus (assembly GCA_020233015.1). Lineage (NCBI taxonomy): Eukaryota > Metazoa > Arthropoda > Malacostraca > Decapoda > Portunidae > Callinectes > Callinectes sapidus. The sequence goes on along the minus strand of JAHFWG010000507.1, from coordinate 44,468 downwards.
ATGAATAGCAAAAATTTCAGCGGAAAAGACCAATGTAAGAATCGGCAGTCAGAACCTGAGGGCACATTCACACGACCATGCACTTGCACCCACACATTCATCCGTCATGGAGCCGTCAGTGTATATATGTAGGGATGGAGGGAGGCCAGCGATGAGGGCCCGGAAGTGTTGGTGGAGCTCCTCCTCGGCAACAACAGCCTTCTTCCCCCTTATCCATGACATGTTGATTGATGTTCGTGGTTTCTTCCATGGGGGAAAGGTGAGCAGCACGAGACGGTCCGCATCGTCCATTCTCACGCCCGTTTGTAGGCATAGAGTGTCAAGTCTGACAGAGACTGGATGGTGGACCATAGTGTGGAGGTGGTCATGCTGCCAGATTATCTCGCTTGCTGCGTTGCCGAGGGGAGCTTTCCGGGTTGTTTTTATCCCATAAGATAATAACAGGGCATCGCGACGGTGTTTTAGTGGTGGTATATTGGCCTCAACCTCCATCCTCGCCAAACGAGTGCAGCGCAGGGCTCCAAGACACGTTCTCACACATTCATTCTACAAAACGTCCAACTTCCTCAATGTTAGTTCCGACCCAGACCCATACACCGGTGAGCCATAGTCTAAATGAGAACAAATTAAGGACACCATTAATAAAGATTTTCTGTCTGACCCCCATGAAGTACCACGGAGGTATTTGAGGACATTATTTTTTTACGGCAACGGATAAGTAATTCATTAATGTGAGTATTCCAATTTAGTCTGCTGTCAAAATGCAGACCCAAAAATTTGACTGAATTTTGAAATGGTATCGGCTGGCCTTGAAGAGTTAATTGCAAATCAGGTACGTTACGTCTAGTAAAAACAACACCGATACACTTAGCAACGGAAAACTTAAATCCTGACAAAGAGGCCCAATGCTGAACGGAATCAAGAGCGTCTTGAATCCGTCCCACCGAGAACTGAGCGAGCTTGGCCGAGGAGTGCCATAACGCACAGTCGTCAGCGTACAGTGAGTATTTAAGATTCCTGGGGACGGGAGTTGTGGACAGAATATCATTAATCATAATACAAAATAATATAGGACTAAGAACACTACCCTGCGGCACCCCGTTCTCCTGGACAAAAACGTCCGAGATTACGTTACCAGGAAGCTTGACAGAAAATGTTCTGTCCTGTAGGAAATTATCAACAAAAATGGGCAAGTTACCTCTGAAGCCATGAGCGTAGAGTTTCATGAGGATACCGTGTCGCCATGTCATGTCGAAGGCTTTGTGGATGTCTAGGAACACCCCTATCATTAATTTTTTTTGGCAAATGCCTCTGAAATGCAATGCACTAGGTGTGTAAGGTGATCCATCGTGCTTCGGTACTTCCGAAACCCCGACTGTTCGTCGCCTAACAAACTCTTCGCTTCTAAAAGAAAAAGCAGCCTTTGCTTTACCATACGTTCCATGACCTTACATAGACAGCTCGTGAGCGCAATAGGGCGAAACGCACTGGGGTCCGTAAGGCGTCCAGTCGTTGGGGGGGATTGGGATGGTATGAGCAAAGCCCCACGACTTAGGAAACGTGTGAGTGGTTCACATTTTGTTGTATAGGAATAATAATTTAGTGATGGAATGGTGGCCGAGATGTAACATAATTATATGAAATTTTGTTTGGACCAGGACTGGAGTCTTTACAGTATTTCAGGGCAAGGAGTTCATCCAACGTAAACTCTGTGTTGTAGTCCGAGTTTACGCCTCCCGTGGCAAAGTTTGGGACTGAGAGTTCTGCCTACTCCTTTCGGGGAGGAAGGCAGGGGTACCTATAGTAGGCGGAACTGCATGCTTGCCTGATAAAAATTGTGGGCTCTTGCATTTGCTATTTCTTGTTTGTTGTCAATTATATTGTTATTTATGTTTAGAGTATTTATTGGGATGTATGTTTTTTTATTATTAAATATGTTTATTATTTTCCAGACTTTTGAAAGGGGTGTGGTGCGATTCACTGATATAAATTGTCTGAATGAGACTGTTTTTGCATTACGGATGACTTTCCTTGCCTGAGCCCTTCCCTTTTTATAGTGTGGTATCCTGGTACGGATAAAAAAGAGAGAAGAAACAAGAAAATAAGAAGAAATGAGAGAAAAAGAAATAAGGGAAGAAATAGTATAATAACAGTACCAGAGTAGGTAGGAGGTGAAAACTTGACAAGCATTAATGGGAAGGTCCCCAAAGCCTGACCATTTTATGAAAGGGCACTGCAGGCATGACCCAGAAGTAAACACAGAGAGTCGGGAAACTGAGATGTTTGGTCCTGGGAAACCGGAAGGAGCGGTAAACCTCAGGAGAGGGGACATTTATAAGCCTAACTTTGAAAGATGCATATTCTTACCTCCGCCCCCATTCGGCAGTGGGTGTGTCTAGTATAAGGTTGACCAGTGCCATGATACCCTGCCTGGCCATGCCACGCCTAGGGCGTGTCTTTTGTAAGAGATGTAATTACTGCATGTTGGAATATGTGAAATGTATAAAATATTCGACCTTAACTATAAGGATAGTTTTTCTGAGGAAAATAAGTGACAACTGAAATATAAAATGAGATGTAACGGAGAGAGGAGAGACTTCTTTTTAGAAACAGCTTGTTGAGAGAGAGAGAGAGAGAGAGAGAGAGAGAGAGAGAGAGAGAGAGAGAGAGAGACAGAGAAGCTGAGGACGTCGCAGCTTCCCTGACCAGAGGAGGGTCAAAGGCGACATGAGACACATAAACTTGTATCAGTAAGTGGAGTTTTGAATGTTGGTAATGCAGTCTACTTTTATTTCTTGTGTTTATGAAATGTATGGAGGAAAATAGTGGTTAGGATGTTATATTATTAGGATGTTCAGAGTTAAGATGTTGTGTTTGATTTTATATGTGTTGGTATGAATTTTACTGTGACATTAACATTACATTATTTTGAGTTGAATATTGAAGAGAAATTGATGAGAAACATTAATAATATCGTGTGTTACGTATATTGTCCTGAGATGTATTTCGACATTGATATTGAATTATCTGGAGTTAAATGTTGATGTGAGATTGATGAGAAGCGTTGATAACATTGGGTGTTACGTACATTGATGTGGGATATATTTCACATTGATATTGAATTATATGGAGTTGAATTTTGAAGAGAGATTTCGTGAGAAACTTTGATGATATTGTGTGCGAAGTATATTGAGTTGAATTGTGAGGAAAGACTTGAAGAGAACTTTGGGGATATTGTGTTATGTGTATTGGAAGTCATCAGCTGGTTGCTGGAGTAAGGCTTAGGTTAACAACTTACTTAGCTATAAAGTCAATTAAATGAGAAAATGTTAGCAGTGTATATTATCATACCTCGTGGTTATTGATATTGAGTGATAGTCTTACACAGCTATGCAATTGCAATGTGCATGCAAGAAATTGCTAGGCACGACATTTTTAGCTTGACCTTATTTTAGAACTTCTTATACTTTTATACATTTTTAGGGGTAAAAGGATTTGAAATTACTAAAGAAAATATTCTGTTGAGTTGTCAGGTTTATTGTTCCGCACTGCTGAACCCTTGCTGGCATCAAGGAATAATTCCAACCCAGGGCCAGACAGCAAGCCTATGATCTTTGGAGATGTGGCAATGGTGAGGGAATGCCCTTAAATCATGCACCAAACCATGCACTTTACTGACCGAACTATAATACGGTTGCCCTCCTGCCTCACTCCGGCGTTCCACTGTTCCCGGCATCAAAGGCTCCTGCACTAGTACACATCGTGCTTGTATCCAAAAAGTGCTAAGTCATGTCTGTAAATATGCAGTATGCGCTGCATCAGCTCAGGGGTCACGCTGGCATAGTACTGACGGTCAGAGTGGCCAAGGGAGTAACCAATGCTGGCATGCCGCACCGGGAAACTGATCTTCTCAGGGAAGCCGAGCACATGGTGGAACAAATGGTTCATTTCCTCCTGGACCGTCTCTAGCTTCAGAATATAATCCTGTTTTCTCCGGCAGGGATCACAGCTCTCAGTGTACGTCATCCAGTGCAGGTCTGGCATGCCCTGCTCGTGAGTCCAGACTACGTGCTGCAGGAACTGGTTAAACGTAAAGGATGTATTTTTGAACTGGAAGATATTCATCGATTTGTAGGTGTACCTGCAGGCATCTATCATCCCACGATAAGTTCCATAGCGCATCATTTCGTGAACTATTTCCTTAATTGGTACATTATAGAATTCTTGCTTCTGTACCGATGGATATGACAGGAGTGTTCTGTGCTGTCCAATGTAGAGACTTGTATTCATTTGGTAGGCCTTCCGGATTTTTTGTAACACCATTCTTAACTCTGGAGTCTGTGTTACTGTTCCCGTAGAGATGAGTGCAGGCCGCCAGTAATTATTGAATCGAGTCATCCAAGTTTGCACGCTCCCAGTTTTATTTCGCCATTCTTTATTGTATTTGTGAATTTGATTGCCGTCCAAGAACTTGTCTCTGCAAGTATAGAAAGGAACAAAACATATCGATCAACTGACAACTTTAAACTTACCTCCTTCATGCACTACTGAAAGCTTATTACATTGTTCACTGGTTTTATTGTACAATTAATAAAAGTAATTTGAAGTGAAATAGACATTTCATGCTATGTATCTTTTTATCTGGAATACTACTATGATTCATGTTTTATTGAGTTTACTTATGGTAGGTTTTCAATTATCTATCATTTATCATGAACTGGTGTGTATAATCAGAATCTATTCCAAATTATTTTATATGGCGAATTACTTTTCTCATACTCATAAAAACTGTCCAAACTGTGAGAGACACGCTTAAGGGAAAAGTATGAAAGCAATGCAAACCTGTAGGCAGACACAAGCCTGGTTAAGGGGTGCCTCACCAAAATGACCTCCACAGGCTGGTGAGGGGCTGGAATCTCGTTCTTCAGTTTTTTATGCATTACTCCGAATGAAGTAATTCCAACCTGGAAAAAACAGATCCATGTTTATTCAAATGCTATTCTTATTTATGTGAAAGAAAACAACAAAAAACAAAGCAGAAAAGATTCTGTCACTCTACCAGTTGCAGAATTTTGAACTGACACATTACTGATATAGCTCTTGAGGTGATCCTTGCCTGAATTGTGCAAATGAAAAAACGAACTTTTAAAACGTTATCAATATAAATTACAATACATATGTTCGCGTAAATCCAAGATAGAGTTATTAGCAAATGTTTGAGAGAGGAATTCAGCTTTAGAGACAGATGAGGGGGCAGTGGAGCTATAAGGATGAAATTCTTGGAAGTCACCAAAAAGTTATTGTTGTGCGACGTACCTTTGGTATCATGCAGAATGTCAGATTCTTTTGCAATCTCTTTTTTCTACGTAACAGGCAAGCATAGTTGGACAGCTCTGCTCTAGCATCATGCAGCTCACACTGTTGAAACAGGACAAGGCGTCGTCTGTCAAACTCTGCCTCCAGTTCTTTGCCTTTGTTTGAGAAGTGGTGCAAGGTTTCTTCGCCTGAGAGTTTGCGTGGCGAAGTTGGCTGCAGCAAGGCTATTGCGTCACTTAAGCTGCCCCTCTAGATAGAAACAGAGATACGAGCAGTAAAACATAAGAAAATGAGGGAAGCTGCAAGAGCCATTAGGCCTACTCGTGAGCAATGCCACCTAATTCCACCAATCATCCTCATTCATTGACTTTTCTCATCTTATTTTTCAACCCCTATCAACTTAGCACTGACAATATGATTACTGAGTCTGTTTCATTCATCAACCATCCTATTAGAGAACCAATTCCTTCCCATTTCTTAGGAAAACCAAAATTTCTTAAGGTTGAACCCATTAATTCCTTGCTAATGTTACCTTTGTTATAACCCTTATACCACTTAAATACTTCTATCAGGTCTCCTCTTAACCTGCACCTACGTCTATCTAAGGAATGCAAATCTAGTGCCTCTAATCTCGTTTCACAGGAATATTCCTCATCGCTTTTATCCTATTAGACAATCTTCTTTCCATTGATTCTAGCTGTCCTATAATGTGGGGACCAGAACTGTACATCATAATTTAAATGTGGTCTGACCAGTGCCAAATGTGTTTGTAATATAACTTCGGGACTTCTACTTTTAGCACTCCTAAAAATGAATTCTATTTACCCTATTTACTTTTTTTCTAGCTTCAATGCATTGTTTCTTAGATTAAGGTCAGAGCTAACTCCATTTTTTTTTTCCATATTTTGAGCCTATCATTGCCTTGTTGTGTAACATGTACCTATTGTGTGCATTTTCTCTATCTACACTGAGTACTTTCCATTTGCTAATTCTAAACTGTATTTGTTCTCTGTCTGTCCATACGTTCATCCTGTCTAAGTCTCGTTACAAGGCGGTGGCATCAGAATCTGGCTTAATTTATGTACCAATTCATTAGACAAAAAGGTAAGGATACTGATTGAATTTTCGGTTTTGTTACGAAGAAATTCATTGAGCCATTGAACATTGCAAAATGCTTTTAACCAGGGACAAAAAAGCTTACTAACCATGTAAATGGGTTTTATTTTGCTGCTTCCTTTTATCAAGTTAGTTATTTTTTTTTAATGCTAGGTTAGCTTTTAAGAACTTTTTTTCAATAACAATGACTTTACCTTGAATGTTATTAACACCACCATCTACAATGATCTAGAGCGCAAATTCAAAGAACCACCTAACAACAGCACACACACTACACATAGTAGTATTGTAACGAGCGGTCCTGCCCAACCATTGTCGTAATGCTTGTAAATCCTCCCTCCTAGCCACCTGCCTCCTCGACCAAACCAGAACTACTTTGCTTCACATTTGTTAATATTTAGGTATATCATGGATGTTTAGCTAGAGTATTTAGGGAAAGTGTATTAGAAAAAAGGAGAAAAGAAACGAAAGAAAAAGGTGTCGGAGGACGAATAGGAAAAAGAAGTAGAAAAAGGAAATGACGTCAGCACGAAGCGGAAGAATACTCAGGATGTGAGGAAGGACCACAGCCATACCCCGGAAGTTCTCTCTCGCTCCACCCAGCTTGGCAAGCAGACGTCTGGACCCCTCCTGCCCCACTCTCGCCCTTACCAGTCCACCTCACCACCACCTACCGTGGACGGGAAGCTGACTACCCCGACAGCGAGTCACAGAGTGTACAGAGGCAGCGACGAGCTACCTGTGGCAGTCGCGAGTGGCAGTACCCGCTGTTCACGAACACTTAGGCAGCCGCCATCTTGTTCCCTCCCCACCGGGACTGTGGCCACCCACTGCCTGCTACCACGTGACCCCAAATAGCGGGCCACTGTGTTCCGGACACCTGCTGGCCTACCCCCAACCTGCTGGCTGACTCAGAGAGGACGCCTGTGAGCCGCGCCGGGGAATAAATCAACGCACCCGGAAACCACATGGTCGCCATCGCCAACAGGATGTAGCCGATATCGCCACGGATCACCACCATCCACCACCTTACAAAGCTAAGGCTCACCCCATCTTTCTCTTGTTAGTCTAGATAGTTAGCTAGGAACATTTTCTTTTTATTGTGCATTTAATCTTGATTTTTATTAATTTCTTTTGAATACTAGGGGGTATCAACCCTCTTCTGCCTGTTGTTGTGTTAAATTACATCACTCATTAAATAGTATTGTGAATTTGACCCTACTCTTTGCATTCAACCTCAAAATTTAGTTGCATATGTGACAGCAGCGTCACAGTATAAAGTTACCTTATTATGATCATCTGATCTATACTATAAGTAAAAGACTCGCTATCACACTTATGCGTTTTACTATCCTCTTTTTATTAAAAAATAGTATCATTGCTGAACTTACTTCTAAAATTATTTGTGAATAGCCATCTATCTTCAACATAACTCTTTTATCTATAAACCTTATTTAGAAGATTTGATGTTCTTGAATTATAACCAATCTTTTCTTCACAAGTTTACCTTCTCACGAGTTCTCACTCTTCCACTAAAGACACAAAACACCACAGGTTAGTCCCTCTTTAATCCCGGCTAACAAGTTTTCTGCCCAGTGTAATTCGTCAATTGTGTTTCGTTGCTTTGTCATGTGTGATTCATATCTATCGCTTTGTGTTTGTATTTCTATTATTATTATTATTATTATTATTATTATTATTATTATTATTATCATTATTATTATTATTATTATTGTTATTATTATTATTAATATCATCATCATCATCATTATTATTATTATTATTATTATTATTATTATAATTACTGTATTATTGTTGTTGTTGTTGTTGTTGTTGTTGTTGTTCTTGTTCTTGTTGCCTTTACCCTTTATTCATACATGTCTGTGTTTTCTATAGTTTTTATCCTAGTTCATTTTACTTTTTCTTAGTGTTTGGTATCTTTTCATAGTGTCATTTGAAACCATCTTTAGCAAATGATGGTCATTTATATATTTGGGTGGGTTGGAAGATGTAAAAAGAAACTCTGGGACATTATTTTTTAGTTTGTTTATTTACATATTGATCTATTTATTTTTCACTTGTTCGAAATTGTCTAGTATTGTGATGTGTTTATAGCTAAGCTTTAACGTTAACATATCACAGAATATTACTTGCTTTTCTTACAGCGAATTCACCCATACTCAACGAATCTTACACGAGAGTGTAAGAAAAACAGATTTTCTACCAAGTCGTCTGGTTGCATTAGTTATATTATCGATGCTTTCGTTGCAAAGGTATCAGGAGTAAAGGCTTCGAAGGGCACCACGTGGAGACGAGCAATACCTTCATTGTGTTGGAGGGAGTGACAGAGGAGAAGGAGGAGGAGGACATGTGACGGGAGGAGACAAGGAGAGGAAGGAAGGGACAGGTGCTGTTACCCTGCCCGAGGGTAGAGTGATTTTGCTTTGTGTGTTTAATGCCAGAGATAGGAAGCAGAGGACCAAGATATGATAGTCGGGGGCCGCAATAGGTAGGGTTACAGATAGACACATACTTGTTAGATGATGGGATGAAACCCATTTGTCTCGGAGCAGGAAAAAATTACCTTGGAAAGGTCAGGGGTGAGAAGCTGTCCTGGAAGTTTAGACGGGCTTTGGAAATGATTAAGAACAAATACTCTTGTGTTGAAGACCGATGGAAACGCCACAGAAGAGAGAGATGGAGGGAGTGAAGGAAGCTGTTGAAAGAGGAAAAAGACTGGAGAGCGTGATACAGCAAGAGATGTATATGGAGAGGTACATAAAGAAGAAACTTTGTGGGTAGAGCCTCGTTGACTAACAATTATTTTCATATTTAATTATATTTAGCGCTGTTGACACCTCATTTAGACTATGCCATACACCTCTGATCTCTACATTAAAAGGATATTACATCTAGTACAGAGGAGAATGACTAAAAAATGGTGAGGATATCAAGAGAGAGAACCTCGGTCGAGGAGAACCTGATATATTGATTTCAACAAAAAGGAAATCTGCAAAAATTCTCATGATCAGTAAATAGATTAAAACCTGAAATAATATGCTCAAACTTAAAAGAAATTAGGTTTAACCAGAAGATAAGTAGGAATTGGTTGGAAAAAAGTGGCTTATGAATGAAATGGATTCAGCAATAAGGTTGGTAGTGCCAAGTCAAGTGATAACTTCAATAAGATTGGATCAATATATGGATGAGGATGATATATGTAAATATATCATAGGTAGGTTTCATGCATGGACTGCCACGTGTAGGCTCGATGGCTTATTTCAGCTCTACTTTTTTTTAAGTTCTAACGTATGTAGGCTTATTGTCTCTGTGGAGATGGTGATCAGAAGAAAAGTTTAGAGTCTGCCTCTATGATGGCCTGCTGTACAACAAGATCTTTTAGATAATAACAAATGAATATCAACTGTTTCACATTTTTTCACTCAACATTTAACATACCTAAAGTAACTTCCTACACACAGTACATTTACACATAAAAATACATGACGCATACTCGCATCAAACACTGAATAAGTACTCACCGAGAGGTGCAAGAAGAAGATTACTGACAGAAGCGTCACCAAGGTTATCAAAAAAAGTTTCCTTCCCCGCGGCATCTCCGCCAAACTCTCGTACGCCGCTCCTTACTTCCGGCAATGCACAATCCCTGCGTGTCCATTGATTATCTCACTGGGAAGTAAATTCGAGAGCCACTTAAATGCAGACGTACATAAGAACATAAGAGGGTGGCCACTGCAGAAGGCCAGTATGACCTATACGAGGCAGCCCCTTTAATCAGTAGTATTTATCCATCCCATCTATCAGCTCTATCCATACTCTCATCTAACCATTTTTTAAAGCTACCTGTTGACTCTGCGCTCACCACATGTTTGTCCAGCCTATTCCAGTATTTCACCACTCTGTTAGTGAACCATTGTCTACCTATGTCTGTCCTGAATCTAGGCTTATCAAACTTGTACCCATTGCTGCGTGTCCTGCCCTGGCTACTAATTTCTATCACCTGTTCAAGACACTAGCTTCACTCCTCCTTTCCCAAGTTTAAAAGAAATCAATACTAACTTTGGACTTCTAACAGCGCACTACAACTGTCCACAAAACCTGCTTATCATCAGCAATGCATCACAGCTGTTCTAAACACATGTGCATTTTATTACGTTTCTCTCTCTCTCTCTCTCTCTCTCTCTCTCTCTCTCTCTCTCTCTCTCTCTCTCTCTCTCTCTCTCTCTCTCTCTCTCTCTCTCTCCTAGGTTAGTTAGGGTAATATATTTAAGCTATCTCTAAATTTTCTTTCTCCCCCTCTTCTCTCTCTCTCTCTCTCTCTCTCTCTCTCTCTCTCTC
>JAHFWG010000507.1:22448-33577 GCA_020233015.1 Callinectes sapidus | reverse complement strand
GAGAGAGAGAGAGAGAGAGAGAGAGAGAGAGAGAGAGAGAGAGAGAGAGAGAGAGAGAGAGAGAGAGAGAGAGAGAAAGTGGAATTTGGTCTACAGAAGCCGTGTGTTTGGTTGAGTGGTCAGTTTCATGGGCGGCCTCATCCACAGAGGGACAACAGAATGCCTAGGGCCGCGTATGGTAGGTCGGCTGAACTGACGAGAGGTCTGGCTAATTAGGGTTAATGAGCGGGTTAGGGTCTGAAGAGAAACGGGGTTATTTAGCTATATCGCGATAGTCTACAATGTGTCTGCCTCGTACCCACATATTTCTCTCTCTCTCTCTCTCTCTCTCTCTCTCTCTCTCTCTCTCTCTCTCTCTCTCTCTCTCTCTCTCTCTCTCACACACACACACACACATACACACACGCACACACACACACACACACACACACACACACACACACACACACACCAGCAATTAAATCAAATATTTGTTTTTCACTAGTGATTTCACGCACTAACTAAAATCTGGAGGAGGTGTCACCTCACTTACTTGCTTGTAAATGTTATAGAAGAGGTGGCTTGCAGGCTTTTTAGATTTTTTTTTTTCTCCCTCTCTCTCTCTCTCTTTAAAGATGCATCCCGCCTCAGCTAGGGACGGAAGCTTTACCCTCACCCTAACCTGTCTCCCCGCATCAGATAAAGTGACGCAAATCTCCCGTGACTTCGGCCTTAAACCGCGTCTTGCTTTTAGTCCCCCGTAGCCTCCTGGGTTAAAGGACTGAGTGGTGAGGCACGTCAAAAAAAAAAAAAAAAAAAATTAGATATAGTAGTTTAAAATGAAAATTAGAATACATTTATAAAGTTATAAATCGATAAAAAGCAAATGAAAGGAACTACTTACCTGTTTAACCTTTTATTTTTTTTATCAGGTGAAAAAAAAAAGATAATCAGGATCCCATGAGAGCGTGTGGAAAGGACTAGACGTAAGAATACTGGCTGGAGTGAGGACAGCGAGTAGTCAGGATCCTGTGTGAGACGTGTGAAACGAGGCCGGTTTACTCAGGCCTGTTTTGCTTAGTATTTTTGGCACAAGCTGTTCTTAGCAAGCGCACGTCCTTTTTTCAGATACACAAACACTTTTCTTTGCACGGAAATTCAGTTTCTCTCTGTGTTTACTCTCGGCAGCGCTAGATGCTAAAAGAGAAAAGGAGCTCATGTATAATCTACACTTTGTTTTGAGCGTGAAAGCATAAAAAGTGTATTTTGAGAGGAGCTTGAACATTGGTTGAAAGAGTACCATGAAAAATGACATTATACCACAAGTGTTGGAATAAGTCCTCAGCATTTATCACCATATAATCTAAACAAGAAACTTCACATTTCATTTCTTGTCCGCCCATGCATGGAGTACTCTTCACATGTAAGGAAGTATCTACTCACAAAGTCTTACTAGTTTGGGTGGAATTAAAAGCTTCTTCTCTACTCCCTTTCTCTGACTGACTGTCTTTAGCCTCTTTCTCACCGCTGGAATGTTGTTCCTCTTGTTATCTTCTATCGCCATTTTCATGCTAACTGTTCTATTTATCTTGCTAACTGCATACCTCCCGTCCTCCTACCACCTCGCCACTCAAGGCTCTCTGTTTCTTCTTTTCTTCTTTCTATAGCAAATTCCCGAACACACTACCTCTCTCTGTATTTCCAACTTCTTATGATTTAGCTTTATTTAACAACGAGTTTTCTAGAAATTTGTCCCTGTCTTCTGGCTAACTCTTTAGATCCTGTAAGAGGACTGGCAAATATGTGGGCGCTTGTATTATTACTTTTGTTGCCTTTGGCTTGCTTCTCCATCTTTATGTAAATAAATAGATAAATGAATATATATATATATATATATATATATATATATATATATATATATATATATATATATATATATATATATATATATATATATACATATACACACACACACACATATATACTACGTAGTACGCACCACACACACACACACACACACACACACACACACACACACACACACACACACACTACGTAGTATTTACTACATAGGCCCTCATATATAGCACATAACCTTAAAGATCAAAGGCTTATATCCTAGGCAGGACAGGACGTTGTAGTTTGTGTTAATCAAGTAGTAAGCAAATGTATAACGTAGGAAGAGTAGTTATCCTTATACATAGTCCTAGGAGGAGCTGAAAAAATGTTCCAATTCACATTTGCTTTATATTATCTTAAAAGGCTTAAACAACCGTCTTTGCCTATCACAGTAAATACCATCTTGCACATGTTATAAAGTAGCACTTGCAACGACACTTCGTCATCTTCCAACACCCATTTTGATATTAATACTGACTCACACACACACACACACACACACACACACACACACACCACACGACACAACACACCCTCTTTTTGCTAAACTTAAGCCCCCCCCCCCCCTCTCTCTCTCTCTCTCTCTCTCTCTCTCTCTCTCTCTCTCTCTCTCTCTCTCTCTCTCTCTCTCTCTCTCTCTCTCTCTCCATAAAACCAGACGTAGTAGCTCTAACATTCACCACTTAGCTTGACAAACAAGTGTAATAGTACCATGTTGTATTGATTCTTTTGCTTTATTTCTTCATTTTCATATTGCCCTCATCATTTTTCTTCATGGTATGCTACATTTTTTCATTATTTTCCTTTTCTTCATATTCTTATCTTCGTTCATTATTCCCTTTATTTTTTTTCATTTTTATTCATTATCTTTTCTTCATCACGTTGTTGTTTTTTTATCGTCATGTATTTCATCTTTACATTTTATCATCTTTTCTTCTTCTTCTTCTTCTTCTTCTTCTTCTTCTTCTTCTTCTTCTTCTTCTTCATATCTTAGGCTTGTTGCCCTACTGCCTCATTCCGGAATTCCACTGTTCTCGGCATCAACGGCTCCTGCACTAGTACACATCGTGATTGTATCCAAAAAGTGCAAAGTCATGTCTGTAAATATGCAGTATGCGCTGCATCAGCTCAGGGGTCACGCTGGTATAGTACTGACGGTCAGATTGGCCAAGGGAGTGACCAATGCTGGCAGGCACCACCGGGAAACTGATCTTCTCAGGGAAGCCGAGCATGTGGTGGAACAAATGGTTCATTTCCTCCTGGACCGTCTCTAGCTTCAGAATATAATCCTGTTTTCTCCGGCAGGGATCACAGCTCTCAGTGTACGTCATCCAGTGCAGGTCTGGCATGCCCTGCTCGTGAGTCCAGACTACGTGCTGCAGGAACTGGTTAAACGTAAACGATGCGTTCCTGAATCGTTCCATCATAATCGTTAAATTGTAGCTGTTGTTGCATGTTTCAAATATTCCAATGTGTGGACCAATATACAACATATTGTAGATTATCCTAATTACCTTCACACCATAAACCTCCTCCTCCTCTTTGGAAGGGTTGGCCAAGAGAACTCCTGTTTCACTCATGTAGCTCTTCATAAATCTTTGGTATACATTTTTGATGTTACGTAACATCCATTTGAACTGTAGAGTTTGTGCTACAGATCCTGTAGAGATAAGTGCAGGAAGCCAGTACTGGACACAGTGAATATCCCAAAGGTCTTTACTGTTCGCGTTGTTGCGCCACTCATTATTGTAATAAATAATGGATTTCTCGCCCATAAACTTGTCTCTGAAAATACACAAAGAAAAGTATGGTAATAGAATTAAGTCGGTAAGAGAGCAAAAAACTTTTTTGACACGTTTCATTACCGTGAACTAAAAAGGGAAAAACTTGCTTTATGATTTTTTTAAATAACAAACCTAAATTTTATGTGAAAATATTTTTCATGCGTGCGTGCGTGCGTGCATGCTTGCATGCTTGTGTGCCTGCGTGCATGTGTGTGTGTGTGTGTGTGTGTGTGTGTGTGTGTGTCTGTGTGTGTGTGTGTGTGTGTGTGTGTGTGTGTGTGTGTGTGGGCGCGCGCGCGCGTAAACCTGTAGGTGGAGGCAAGCCTGGCTAATGGGTGTCTAACAACCACAGCGTTCAGAGACCGTGGAGTGGCTGGAATGTGGCCCTTTACATCCTTGATGACTTGCTTCAGGGAGGACGATGCCACCTGCAGGAAGCCTATCTTATTGATCATCAATCACCGTAATTGTTCAACGAAAAAGTTGAAAGAAAAAGAAAATAAGGTTATATAGGCATAACTACATTTGCTGCAAGCGAGTTACTTGTTATACTAAAAACTATAATACTTAGAAGAGTCAGACAGACTATTCTTATAAGAGATTAAGTCGCTCTTACCATTATTGGTATAGTTATTATTATTATCATTATTATTATTATTATTATTATTATTATTATTATTATTATTATTATTATTATTATTGTTTTGTTGTTGTTGTTAATATCATTATTATTATTTTCCATTTCCCAATATGCTTTCTTTAACTATTGAAAGATATTTTCATAGCTGACATGTCTTATTTGTCGATTCCCATGAAATTATTACCTAGTCAAATTTAGAAACATCCAGACCACCTCCACTACCGACAGTTTTGTTACCTAAAACTAACCTCAAAACGGTCTTTTCAAGTTTTCATAATGTACGACACAACACAAAAATTATAAAATGGTGCCTTCAAACTTATGGACTAAATATGAAAGAATATTGGTAATATGGTGTGTCACTTTGAGTAAGTTTTCTTTTACCCAGTAAAGTATTTAATTTCTGTTGAAAGGAGTACCATAAAACTTAGGCTACAAGTTACATTGGGTTTGCTGCAAATACGCCTGCCTGACACCTTCAGAAAAAAATTCCATGGGCGTATAATCGGATAACTAATTTTTACAAATATCTTATATCAGGTCTCCAAGGAAGCAATTGAGTGACGTACCTTGAACACCGTACAGAATGTTAGCGGCCCCGGCAATGTTGTTATAATGTTTAGCCGCCACGCCACATCGGGCAGCGCCACCCTGGGATCATGAAGCTTACAGCCCTGCAGCAGATTACGGCGTCGTCTATTAAGTTCTATCTCCAGGTCATGTCGACTCTGAGAGAATTGGTGCACACTCCCGTCACTAGAGTATTCCTCGCGTGACGCCGCTCCAACACCCAGTGCTTGATGTCTGCTGCTAACGTTGCGTGGTGACGCCGAAGAGTCGTTGGTCTCGTCCAGCACCAGACGTGATTGCCGTGTCACGCCACCACCGCCTAAACCTCTTATCACAGAAACCTGATGAAGTAAGGTAAATGGGTAACTCAAGCTCCGCTTCTGGGCACACACACACACACACACACACACACACACACACACATATAATATATATATATATATATATATATATATATATATATATATATATATATATATATATATATATATATATATATTTATTTATTTATTTATTTATTTATTTATTTATTTATTTATTTATCTATTTATTTATTTGTGTTTAACGAACTTTAATGTTACTGGTTTGGTCGAGGATGGTGGTAAAGGTAAGAAAGGAACTGAAAGATTCTGGATTCGACAATGAGGGGACATCAGAGAGGAAAACTAATGTTTGGTGATCTGACGTGGTTAGAGCGCCGGAGCGTTTCCCTGAAGTTCAGGAAATTAAACATACAATTTGTGCACACAGTACATTGACACATATAATTACATAACGCAAACTCTCATCAAACCTCGAATAAGTACCCACCATAAGGTGCAAGAAGAAGCATGTTGACAGAAGCGTGGCCAGAGTTATCGCAAAAAGCTGCCTTCCCCGAGGCATCTCCTCCGAACTTCAGTACGCCGCCCCTCAATTCCGCTGATTCTAAGTCCTTGTGTGCCTGTTGATTATTGCAATGGAAAGTGTATCTAGACACTTGCACGGTGGAAAACGGTTTGGTATATCTTTTAGTGGCCTTTTTAAACACTATGTAATCATCCTTCTAAGATCCAGGATGGAGACTGTCAACCGAAGCCAAAGTTACTACAAAAACAAAAAATACTGATACAACAATGCTAAAGTACCTTCGTTCTTGTGCCCCTTTGGGGAATAACTTCCTTTCCACAAGGTTCACCTCGGCCAACTTTATTTCCTGTCCTTGTGACTACAAATATCTATCCTCAAAAAAGCACAGATTTTTCCTTGACTTAAAAGTCTTTTTAACTAATGATTTCTTTATATGTATCTTACAAAGATATTTTTCCTCATTCTCTCTCTCTCTCTCTCTCTCTCTCTCTCTCTCTCTCTCTCTCTCTCTCTCTCTCTCTCTCTCTCTCTTTCTCTCTCTCTCTCTCTCTCTCTCTCTCTCTCTCTCTCTCTTCTTAATTTTAACATGTATTATCAAAGTTTATATTTACCCGAACATTGACAGTTCACGTTAGAGGCAGTCCCAGTCAACATGAACTAATGAGAGATGGAGCGGCCGCCGTTGCTGGTGAGTCCTCCTCTACAACACCTGAGGTCACTCTAGTCTAGACCAACTGAACCACTGGTGTGTCTTATCTGAAATACATTTTACCGCCTACCCTAAAATGCCCAGGTAATGGTGACGTGGCACCACCGGCCCGAACATTTCCTTGTACCCTCGGACCTGAGGCCTAATGTTAGGAATGGTGGGAACCACTTCCTTATGTGATTCTAAGATTGGCTTTAGTAACACTCGCTTGGCCTTAGTTAGTTGAATAACACCTGGCATTTTCTTGAGTATCATTATCTGTGTAACCTTTTATGGAAGCATTGTTTCTTTATATCTTTCCTTGACGGATATAATTAATTTCAGGGTTAAGCTCTTTCTTTCCCGCTTCACATCTGTCGCTTCTGGATCAAATCGACATAGTGTTTCTCAATACCACTCCATATTCGCCTTTTGATTCACTTAACCGTATTGTTTCTACATTGATTATACTCCTCTTTTGTATCTCTCTTGTCCTGGCCTCGCGAACACTCAATTCCTCCCATCTCTCTCTCTCTCTCTCTCTCTCTCTCTCTCTCTCTCTCTCTCTCTCTCTCTCTCTCTCTCTCTCTCCCTCAAGAAATTAATAGATCACTCAGGGAGGCCACAAAACGTCTCCGCCAGTTTCTTTCTCATCCCCCAACTGTTAATTCTGATCACGGAGTTTGTCCGTCCCTAAAAGTCGATAGACAGAGTTGTAAGAGTTTTGCCAGGCAACATGTCTAAAAGATTGTGTCAAATTAATACATTAAGGAATTGGGTTTTTGAGGCATTGAACACTACCGAGTTTCCCAGGCCCAAAAACAAAAACTCCAATGTTCTCAGAAATCGCGTGGAGTAGAGTAAGATGGAACCATGAACTTAGGAAAGGATAGCCAAGAAATTTGGTTTAAAAGATCATTAAAGAATAATAGAAAGAGAGTAGTTGACAGGACAGAACCCTGAGGAGCACCATTGTTCTTGGATTTAGGAGATGGACAATGACAATCTACCACAGGAGCGTGAAGAGGAAACTTAAGATAAAATTGTATTAGAAATGACAGAAACCATACGAGGGTAGTTTTGAGATCAAACCTTTATGCCAGACCGTCATGTCTATCATACAAGACTACAACATAAAATTATTTAATTGCTGTTGGTACAGTTTCCTGGGTGCCTCACTCCGGCGTTCCACTGTTCTCGGCATCAACAGCTCCTGCACTAGTACACATCGTGCTTGTATCCAAAAAGTGCAAAGTCATGTCTGTAAATATGCAGTATGCGCTGCATCAGCTCAGGGGTCACGCTGGCATAGTACTGACGGTCAGATTGGCCAAGGGAGTGACCAATGCTGGCATGCAGCACTGGAAAACTGATCTTCTCAGGGAAGCCGAGCACATGTTGGAACAAATGGTTCATTTCCTCCTGGACCGTCTCTAGCTTCAGAATATAATTCTGTTTCCTCCGGCAGGGATCACAGCTCTCAGTGTACGTCATCCAGTGCACGTCTGGCATGCCCTGCTCGTGAGTCCAGACTATGTAATACATATTTGTGATTTAGAATAGTGGTATGATTCATATTTTTTTTATATTGACTAATGATAGGTTATCAAGACTGATGTAATACATATTTGTGATTTAGAATAGTGGTATGATTCATATTTTTTTTATATTGACTAATGATAGGTTATCAATCTTTTATCGTTTTCATTAACTGATGTACATGATCAAAATATATCCCAAATTACATTATCTAGTGATTTTTTTCAAAACTCCTAAGGGATCTCTGATATGAAATGGAAAAAAAATTCTATTCCGTATGATACGCGCTTAAAGATAAATAAAACAATGCAAACCTGTAGGCAGAGGCAAGCCTGGCTAATGGGTGCCTCACCATCATTACTTCTACAGGTTGGTGAATGGTTGGAATCAGGTCCTTCAATTCATCATAGACTTTCTTGAATGAAGATGATGCAACCTGGAAGAAAATTACTCTTGTGTATTCAAATCCTGTACTTATTTATGTGGTATCGGCAATGATTATCGCACTATAAAAGTTTGTGTTCATTTCGGGTTATGTTCTAGAGATGCGCAATTTGGTTTCTTTAGCCTCGCAGTCTGTAGTAAATAAGCTGAACATTTCAATGCGAATATGCAAATCGTAGTTTAAATTTGGATAATTATCTTTTTCATCCTTCCTTATGGCTGCAAGGAAGCAACTATTGGCCATGTTTATGACTGACTCGGAACGAATCTCACCAATAAAAGAAGACCAAGATCTAAATGGATGATGGTCATCTTTGACCTTTTTTTCATTGGATGTCCCTAAGGAGTGAAAATTCTGCTACCCACCTTATGTACAATGCAAAACGTAAGTGGCCCGTGCAGTGTCCTTCTGAGGCTTAACCGCCACGGTAAGTCGGGCAATGTCAGTCTGGCATCGTGCAGCTTACAGCCCTGCAGCAAATCATAGCGTCTTCTGACAAACTCTATATGTAGGTCACGGCGAAACTGCGAGTTGTTCAACCTTCCGTCACTAGAGATATCGCCTCGAACTGCATAGCCAACACGCAATGTTTGGTGCCTGCTACGAGTGTCGTGTAGCGCAGCTGTTAACGCCGAATACTCTTTTGCCTCGTCTAGCAAAAGATGTAATTGCGACGTCGCGCCACCACCGCCAGAGCTTCTTATCACATAAACCTGAAATAAGACGATGAAGTCACTTAAGCTAGCCATATAGGCACACATGCAAATACGCGCGACATTCACCCACTTCAACATTTTGCAATTACACTGGCTTAGCCTAAGCTGCACCAGGATGAGTGACAATGAAGATATTTTTAACTTTTTTTTTTTTTTTTTTTTTTTTTTTTTTTTTTTTTTTTTACTACTTTTCAGGTATCTGCCTTACTTTTTCAGGTCATCATTCACCAATCTGAGCAGAGAAAACGGGATACGCTTAAAACGGGAATACCCGCATTGACTGTGCCCAGAGTATAGTGTAGTAGCATAGTGTAATCTAACCTTACAGGATTGTTCAGCAATGCCTATGGTTAGAAATACTAGGTGATTTTTGGAGAAATATTCAATGTTTCGACAAACTATAGTACCATGTATCAAAATTAACTATGAAGGAATATAAACACGTGAAGATTTATCTCGTCATGATTCATTCTAATAGTGAATATTAAGTATTTACTGCTCTTTTGATTATATACGTATATAAGATTACAATATTTTAGTTGAAATTGATTGCATGTGAATCTCACAGAAGATGAACTACTAATGAAAATCTTCAAATAACTCGCCATGTAGTCTCCGCGACTTTTTTGTGCAATCTTATATATATATATATATATATATATATATATAATCAATGAAAAATAATAGCATTTCATTTTTTTGGTACTTAATTAAAACATAAGAGACTTATGGAAGTCTTATTGCTAGCCAGTGACGGCTTGAGCTGGGCTGGACTCCAACACGGGGAGCTCCATGGGGTTTGAGCAAGCATGAGGGACTGAGAATGAGTCTGCGTTTATCAGGTGGTGGTCAGCTTCGAAAAACAGTAAGGACTACAGTTTTCATACAGGTAATGGAAATTAGAAATAACTTTTTTTGTCGTTTCTCCTTTAAATTTAGGTTTTCTGTATATAAAAAGAAACAGAAAATTTACATTTAAATGGGTAACTTCTTTTCTCTTTTATTCGCATCAGTACAAGAAGAATTTAGTCCTCACGCTTGTCACCAGAGCTTTTCACGTTTGCACCCGCTACATTTCTTTGTATATGGAATCTTAATTCATTAAACGAAAACTTTTTTGTAAACGTTTCACTGACGTGCATATCGAGAACCAAATGGCTACATTATTAATGCTCAATGAACAGGCTACATTTGTTTACAAAAAAAAAAAAAAAAAAAGCCACATTGTACTTTCCATTACGTTTTATGAGCCGAAGCAGCTTTTCTCTCATGAACAAAATAATTAAACTATTACGTGAATTCTAACTTCAGTTAAGTGTCAGGGTTTTTTTTTTTTTTATTTATTTTTTTTTTTTTTTATTTTTTTTTTTAAGCAAGCTAAGACGATTGACAGCTTTTTATGGTCCAGGATGTGATGCCTACTGAACTACAGGCATCTGTAGTTTATAAATTACAATAAACAAAAAATTTCACGCAGCGTTTAGCATACTTCCAGTTTCTACATACAGTACCCTAACACATTCATACATTCGTGCACGCACTCTCTTATCCAACACCAAATAAGTACCCACCGCAAAGGGAAGGAAGGAGAATGTCACCAGAAGCGTAGCAACGATTATCGCAAAAAATTGCCTTCGCCACGGCATCTTCAACAAACTCCTGTACGCCACTCCTCACCTACGGAAATGCTCAGCTTCTGTAGGCCTCTTGGTCACAATGGAAGATGTGTCTAAAGTAAACATGTGCATGGTGGGAAAAGTTATTGCCTGTCTTTTGGTGGCCTGGCGTGTTGTAGTGTAAAAAAAATATGAGAAAAACAGTGACACTACATTGGTAAATTAAATTCTTCGTTATGTCCAGGCGACAAATAATCGTTTTCCCACAAGAGTCATCGCGGCAGCCTTTGACTTCCTGCTTTTATGGCTAAAAATAACAATTTCAAAAATAGCACAATTTTCTTTTATCTCACACCTTACCTTCCTCTCTCTCTCTCTCTCTCTCTCTCTCTCTCTCTCTCTCT
>JAHFWG010000507.1:6851-22428 GCA_020233015.1 Callinectes sapidus | reverse complement strand
GTGTGTGTGTGTGTGTGTGTGTGTGTGTGTGTGTGTGTGTGTTGTTACGACCCCAGGTTAAACCCTGACCAAGTTCCCAACTCAACTGGGGAACCTGTCAATAAGTGCAGTCAATGAAAAAAAAAAAAAAAAAAAAAAAAGGCCAAGTTACAACGGGTTTAACTCTTTGGGTTAACTCAAGGGTGTAACTAGAAAAGAAAAGAGAAAAAAAGAAAATTAGCCTATGTTCTAGGGGATGGAGACTTAAGAAAAGGGTCTCATATATTCACAAGATTTATTCACAAATAATTAAGATTAGAAGTTAAATTTAGCAGGATAGAAATAAGTCAGGTCCGTTACAGTTAAGGGAATTTTACTCACTTCCAGTAAAATTAAAATAACACAAAGATTAAATATTTCACCTCAAACTAGGAATAATTCAAGAACCAAATGACACCAAAATAAATGAGAAAGAGCCACACACTGGTGATCACACACACACCAGTTCAAAAACCGAATAAATCCCGGATTACACAGAGAAAATAATCACCAGAACACACCATAATAACGTTCACCAGAAAATAGCCCCACAACTTATTAACACCCGTAGCTGAATCACCATAATAAGAAAAAAAAAAATGAGCCCAACACAATATAATAATGATGCTAGGAAAAAGGGATCTGGGCGAGCACCCACAAAATGGCGTACCTGAGGGGGATTACACGACTCACGAAAACACCCGTAACCACTCTCGCCAAAATACCACAATAAACCAAGAACAAACCCTTACACCAAATAACCCGTACAACAACTCAACACATTGGCAATAATTGTGCCTAAAAGACAGAATCCTAGCACCAAAAATAAGAACAATGGAAAAATACTCAGCCCGGTACAAAGAGAGACATCACTGTGTCCGACTCCCTCGCCCCCTCGCTCTTGATTATCTTGTTCTCCCCCTCCGCGGCGTTTCTCTCTGTGTTCCTCCGCGGCCGGCGGAGGAACACCATTTCGTCACACATTGCCTCTTCCACCTCGAGGCCTTAATTACAACTCCCTAACGCGAACGAAAATGACACAATTCTAATATACATATAGATACATGCATCACAACTAAATTCATATATAGCACTACATACTTCGCTTCCCTCGTGGGGAGTGACGCGGCGCGCCCCGTAGGGCGGCTTATCACACAAGCTACAACCTGACAAAACATGACCCGGCTGGTCACCAACGAATTTTCTAGACGCTACGTAGTTAGATAAACATTACAATATACTTACGAATAAAGTGATTACATACAAAGACACACATATAGTAAACAATGTATAAGGCACAATATATATAAATATATATATATATATATATATATATATATATATATATATATATATATATATATATATATATATATATATATATATATATATATAAAGAGTGGGCTGTTCTGGGAACATTACACACAGTTACACAAAACAAACATTGCTCGCAGGACACCCAACAATAACATTTAATGTCAATACCTGACGGTCGTAACAGTGTGTGTGTGTGTGTGTGTGTGTGTGTGTGTGTGTGTCTGTGTGTTTGTATACATATATTTTTTTTTTATTGAAGATGCACCAAAAAGTATAGTATGTATGGATATGTAGAATCCCAGTAAAAACTTGAACATCTTTATTTAAGCTTAAGTGATGTTTCGGAAAATCACAGTTCCCTTCTTCAGACAAAACTAAGTAAAAAACTCACATGAGTGCAGGGACATGTTCGCCCTTCCACCATTTAGAGACAAGAGGGGGCCTTGGCTGGGGTTACTTTTGAATGCCAGCAAGGGTTCAGCAGTGGGGAACAACAAACCTAACAACTTCACAGAATATTTTCTTTGATAATTTAAAATTCTATACCCCCTAAAAAGTGTACAACAGTATAAAATTTTTCAAACACATGAAAACTTAAGTGCAAGCTAAGAACAAGGTTAAAAAAAATATATTAAAAAACTGCAAAAGTGTTAACGGGTGAAACTAAGGAATCAGGAATCATCCACTCAACTTACTCTAATTCCATAATTCCACTTACTGCTCACTTTTGTATTATTTATTTTTCCTAACCTTGTTTTTAGCTTGACCTTATTTTAGTACTTTTTACACTTTTGAACATTTTTAAGGGGTAAAGGATCTGAAATTACTAAAGAAAATATTGTGTTGAGTTGTCAGGTTTATTGTTCCGCACTGCTGAGTTGAATATTGAAGAGAAATTGATGAGAAACATTAATAATATCGTGTGTTACGTATATTGTCCTGAGATGTATTTCGACATTGATATTGAATTATCTGGAGTTAAATGTTGATGTGAGATTGATGAGAAGCGTTGATAACATTGGGTGTTACGTACATTGATGTGGGATATATTTCACATTGATATTGAATTATATGGAGTTGAATTTTGAAGAGAGATTTCGTGAGAAACTTTGATGATATTGTGTGCGAAGTATATTGAGTTGAATTGTGAGGAAAGACTTGAAGAGAACTTTGGGGATATTGTGTTATGTGTATTGGAAGTCATCAGCTGGTTGCTGGAGTAAGGCTTAGGTTAACAACTTACTTAGCTGTAAAGTCAATTAAATGAGAAAATGTTAGCAGTGTATATTATCATACCTCGTGGTTATTGATATTGAGTGATAGTCTTACACAGCTATGCAATTGCAATGTGCATGCAAGAAATTGCTAGGCACGACATTTTTAGCTTGACCTTATTTTAGAACTTCTTATACTTTTATACATTTTTAGGGGTAAAAGGATTTGAAATTACTAAAGAAAATATTCTGTTGAGTTGTCAGGTTTATTGTTCCGCACTGCTGAACCCTTGCTGGCATCAAGGAATAATTCCAACCCAGGGCCAGACAGCAAGCCTATGATCTTTGGAGATGTGGCAATGGTGAGGGAATGCCCTTAAATCATGCACCAAACCATGCACTTTACTGACCGAACTATAATACGGTTGCCCTGCTGCCTCACTCCGGCGTTCCACTGTTCCCGGCATCAAAGGCTCCTGAGGCTCCTATGCTCCAAAGGCATAGTACTGACGGTCAGAGTGGCCAAGGGAGTGACCAATGCTGGCATGCCGCACCGGGAAACTGATCTTCTCAGGGAAGCCGAGCACATGGTGGAACAAGTGGTTCATTTCTTCCTGAACCGTCTCTAGCTTCAGAATATAATCCTGTTTTCTCCGGCAGGGATCACAGCTCTCAGTGTACGTCATCCAGTGCAGGTCTGGCATGCCCTGCTCGTGAGTCCAGACTACGTGCTGCAGGAACTGGTTAAACGTAAAGGATGTATTTCTGAACTGGAAGATATTCATCGATTTGTAGGTGTACCTGCAGGCATCTATCATCCCACGATAAGTTCCATAGCGCATCATTTCGTGAACTATTTCCTTAATTGGTACATTATAGAATTCTTGCTTCTGTACCGATGGATATGACAGGAGTGTTCTGTGCTGTCCAATGTAGAGACTTGTATTCATTTGGTAGGCCTTCCGGATTTTTTGTAACACCATTCTTAACTCTGGAGTCTGTGTTACTGTTCCCGTAGAGATGAGTGCAGGCCGCCAGTAATTGTTGAGTCGAGTCATCCAAGTTTGCAAGCTCCTAGTTTTATTTCGCCATTCTTTATTGTATTTGTGAATTTGGTTGCCGTCCAAGAACTTGTCTCTGCAAGTATAGAAAGGAACAAAACATATCGGTCAACTGACAACTTTAAACTTACCTCCTTCATGCACTGAAAGCTTACTACATTTTACACTGGTTTTAGTGTACAATTAATAAAAGTAATTTGAAGTGAAATAGACATTTCATGCTATGTATCTTTTTATTTGGAATACTACTATGATTCATGTTTTATTGAGTTGACTTATGGTAGGTTTTCAATTATTTATCATTTATCATGAACTGGTGTGTATAATCAGAATCTATTCCAAATTATTTTATATGGCGAATTACTTTTCTCATACTCATAAAAACTGTCCAAACTGTGAGAGACACGCTTAAGGGAAAAGTATGAAAGCAATGCAAACCTGTAGGCAGACACAAGCCTGGCTAAGGGGTGCCTCACCAAAATGACCTCCACAGGCTGGTGAGGGGCTGGAATCTCGTTCTTCAGTTTTTCACGGATTACTCTGAATGAAGACGATCCAGCCTGGAAAAAACAGATCCATGTTTATTCAAATGCTATTCTTATTTATGTGAAAGAAAACAACAAAAAACAAAGCAGAAAAGATTCTATGTCACTCTACCAGTTGCAGAATTTTGAACTGACACATTACTGATATAGCTCTTGAGGTGATCCTTGCCTGAATTGTGCAAATGAAAAAACGAACTTTTAAAACGTTATCAATATAAATTACAATACATATGTTCGCGTAAATCCAAGATAGAGTTATTAGCAAATGTTTGAGAGAGGAATTTAGCTTTAGAGACAGATGAGGGGGCAGTGGAGCCATAAGGATGAAATTCTTGGAAGTCACCAAAAAGTTATTGTTGTGCAACGTACCTTTGGTATCATGCAGAATGTCAGATTCTTTTGCAATCTCTTTTTTCTACGTAACAGGCAAGCATAGTTGGACAGCTCTGCTCTAGCATCATGCAGCTCACACTGTTGAAACAGGACAAGGCGTCGTCTGTCAAACTCTGCCTCCAGTTCTTTGCCTTTGTTTGAGAAGTGGTGCAAGGTTTCTTCGCCTGAGAGTTTGCGTGGCGAAGTTGGCTGCAGCAAGGCTATTGCGTCACTTAAGCTGCCCCTCTAGATAGAAACAGAGATACGAGCAGTAAAACATAAGAAAATGAGGAAAGCTGCAAGAGACATTAGGCCTACTCGTGAGCAATGCCACCTAATTCCACCAATCATCCTCATTCATTGACTTTTCTCATCTTATTTTTCAACCCCTATCAACTTAGCACTGACAATATAATTACTGAGTCTGTTTCATTCATCAACCATCCTATTAGAGAACCAATTCCTTCCCATTTCTTAGGAAAACCAAAATTTCTTAAAGTTGAACCCATTAATTCCTTGCTAATGTTACCTTGGTGGTGGGTGGATTCTTTCCAAGTGAGGAGTGAGTGCCCTCTACCTCCCATAGCTCACTCCCCCCTCTGTCTCTCCTCATCTGTGCCTTCTCTTCCTCCTTTTTGGGCAGCCAGGGTCCTTCCCCCCAAGGATACCAGTGTCTCTGGCCATGGCTGACCAGCTGGTTGGGGTGGGGCTTGCAACCCCTCCCCGTAAAAAAAACACCCACAGCCACCAATAAAGTTAGAGGCAGAGGTCGGGGTGGGGGCTATAGGCGTGGGCGAGCCTCTGGCCACGGCCACGATTCAAGTATGCTGGGGGTCCGACCGTGCAGACCTCTCGGGTGCTGAGGCACCAGAGGGGCCTGCCTACCGGTATGACGGATGCAGGGGAAAGCATGCGGAGCCCTGTGTCCTGAGAGGGGCGGGAGGTCCCCCTAGCCCTACTGATTTTGGGGGTGCCGGTGGGGCTGCAGATGTGGCGCCTGCACGTTGGACCGTTCCGGGGGTGAACCTTCGAAGGGTTCTGCGTGTGGGCTCCTGGAATGTCCTGAGTCTCTCAGAGGATCACCGACTGCCTCATTTATCAGATGAGCTCAGTAGGCTGAGGGTGGATATGGTGGGGCTCTCTGAGACAAGGAGGCCTGGCAGTGGCGAGACCAGTAGTAAGGGTTTTACTTACTACTGGTCCGGCATGAGCAATGGTCACCATGTCAAGAGGGTAGCCATAGGCGTCTCCAGCAGACTGCAGCCGTCTGTTGTAGAGGTTACTCCGGTTGCTGAGCGTATAATGCGATTAAGGCTGAAACACAGTTTAGGCTTCATGTCTGTTGTTGCTGTATATGCTCCTACTGAGGTATTTGAAACTGAAGAGAAGGAGATGTTCTACGCCAGACTCGACTCTGTACTGGACCAGTGTCTCCGTGGTGATGCACTCATTGTCCTGGGCGACTTTAATGTCGTAACTGGCACCGAAAGGGCTGGCTATGAAATATGTGTTGGTCCCCATGGTTCTGGTACCAGGAATGACAACAGCTCTTTCCTTCTGAATTTTGCAAGATCCAGAAGGCTGAGAATTGCGGGTTCCTGGTATCAGAGACCAGCGCTGCACCGCTGGACTTGGTATAGCAATGCCGGAGGGGTAGCGAAGGAGATCGATCATATCCTTGTCAGTACTCGTTGGAGGATCCTCCAGAACTGCAGGGTTTTTCGGAGTGCCAAGTTCTTTGCGACCGATCACAGGCTTGTTGTTGCTTCACTCAAGCTTCATATCAAGTCCAGAAAGCCCCCAAGATGTGACCACACTGTGTTTCATCTTGAGAAGCTGAAGGACTTGACATGTACACAAGAGTATGCAGTGACAGTCTCCAATCGGTTTGGAGTGCTCGACACCCTTGAGGACCCTGAGGAGCTATGGGATACCTTCAACCGTGAGACTCTTGAGGCTGCCACGGAATGCATTGGGGAGCGCCCGAGGTCACAGAGTGGCTTCACCTCGGTAAAGACGCTGGAAAGTATTGAGGAGAGCCGCGCTGCCAGACTTGCTGGGGACCATGACCAGTTCAGGGCTCTGTCACGTAGGACTAGAACCCTTCTGAGAAGAGACAAGGAGAGGTACGTCAGGGGTTTCGCTGAGGATGTCGAGTGTCATTTAAATGCTAATGACCTCAGACCTGCCTATCGAGCTCTGAAGAAACTCCACTCCAAGTCTACTTCTCAGGTGAGCGCTATCCGAACAGCAGATGGTTGTCTCGTATCGGACGCAGATGGGCAGATGGCTCGTTGGGCTGAGCACTTTGAGCAGTTGTTCACGGTGGATCCTCCAAGCGTACAGCTCCGGACTGCAGTATTGCAGACGCTGGATGCTGATCCACCCATTGGCGAAACTGCACCCTCGATTGGCGATGTCAAAGAGGCTGTGGCAAAGTTGAGGGGTGGAAAGGCAGCTGGCATCTGCAACATCAGTACGGAGCTGCTCAAAGCTGGGGGTGAAGCCATGATCCGTGGGTTGCATGCTGTCTTGACTGCTGTATGGCATTCAGGTACCATTCCCCCTGACTGGAAGAAGGGGTTGGTCGTCCCTATCTTGAAGGGGAAAGGGGACCGTCAAGACTGCAGCAACTACCGTGGAATAACGCTGCTCAGCGTACCAGGCAAGGTGCTTGCCCATTTGCTGCTGACACCGATCCGCACTCACCTGCTGAAGCATCAGAGACCTGAACAGTCAGGATTCACGCCCAGTAAGTCAACAACTGACCGTATCCTAGCGCTTCGCGTACTGGTGGAGCGCCGTCGTTAGTTTCGACAGGGAATGCTTGCAGCCTATGCCGATCTCAAGAAGGCGTTTGACTCAGTGCATCGAGAGACACTCTGGGATCTTTTGTGTCTCCGTGGGATTCCTGCAAGGATTATTGGTCTATTAACTGGCCTGTACTCCGGGACAGTAAGTGCTGTGAAGTGTGGAGGAGGCGTGTCCAGCTTCTTCCCTGTGAATACAGGTGTGAGGTAGGGCTGTGTGCTTGCTCCATCGCTTTTCAACACATGCATGGATTGGGTACTAGGCAGAGTTGTGGAACAAAGTCATTGTGGAGCATCTGTCGGCAACACCAAGATTACAGATCTTGTTTTTGCTGATGATGCAGCAATCTTCGCTGAGTCACTGGAGGTTCTGGTAATGGCTCTAGAGACACTGCACGAGGAGGTGAAGACCTTGGGACTTAAGGTTTCCTGGGCCAAGACCAAGGTCCAGGTGTTTGGAGGCGTGCTGGATGAAACAGTACAGTCTGTCCATGCGTGTGGCGAGGACATTGAGATCTTGAAAAATTTCACATACCTTGGTAGTGTAGTACACAACGACGGTGGGTCGAGCCAAGAACTCACACGGCGGATTGGCCTGGCCCACGGCATTATGGATTCGCTCAACACGAGTATTTGGCGTTGTCGATATCTGTGCAGACGGACAAAGATTCGGATCTTCAAGTCGCTGGTGATCCCTGTCTTACTCTATGGTTATGAGACATGGACACTGAACACCGACCAGAAGAGGCGAATTGATGTCTTTGGTACTAGATGCCTTCGCAGGATCATGGGATACCGCTGGTATGACGTTGTGTCAAATCAGCGATTGTTCCACGAGACCGATTCGAGGCCTATTACTAGCATAGTCCGTCAGCGCCAACTGCGGCTATATGGGCTTGTGGCACGATACCCGGAAGCCGACCCTGCTTGTCGGTTTGTTTCCGTAAGGGACAACCCAACTTGGAGGAGGCCTAGGGGACGAACACAAAACTCTTTGGTGCGGCAAGTCGATGCCTCCTGCTGGGAGTTACTCGGTATAGGAAGGGAGCCTGCATGGAGACTCGCGAGGCGTTACTGTCAGGGGTGGCGCCGTAGGGTAGGCGAGGCAACGCGGCCCCCGGCGTATACCCCCCATGATTGATTGATTGATTGAATGTTACCTTTGTTTTAACCCTTATACCACTTAAATACTTCTATCAGGTCTCCTCTTAACCTGCACCTACGTCTATCTAAGGAATGCAAATCTAGTGCCTCTAATCTCGTTTCACAGGAATATTCCTCATCGCTTTTATCCTATTAGACAATCTTCTTTCCATTGATTCTAGCTGTCCTATAATGTGGGGACCAGAACTGTACATCATAATTTAAATGTGGTCTGACCAGTGCCAAATATGTTTGTAATATAACTTCGAGACTTCTACTTTTAGCACTCCTAAAAATGAATTCTAGTACCCTATTTTACTTTTTTTTTTTTCTATCTTCAATGCGTTGTTTCTTAGATTAAGGTCAGAGCTAACTCCATTTTTTTTTTCCATATTTTGAGCCTATCATTGCCTTGTTGTGTAACATGTACCTATTGTGTGCATTTTCTCTATCTACACTGAGTACTTTCCATTTGCTAATTCTAAACTGTATTTGTTCTCTGTCTGTCCATATGTTCATCCTGTGTAAGTCTCGTTACAAGGCGATGGCGTCAGAATCTGGCCTAATTTATGTACCAATTCATTAGACAAAAAGGTAAGGATACTGATTGAATTTCTGGTTTTGTATTGAAGAAATTCATTGGGCCATTGAACATTGCAAAATTCTATAAACCAGGGGCAAAAAAGCTTACTAACCATGTAAATGGGTTTTATTTTGCTGCTTCCTTTTTCTTGCTGCTTTCTTTTCCTTGAATGTTATTCAATGATCTAGAGTGCAAATTCAAAGAACCATCTAACAACAGCACACACACTACACATAGTAGTATAAAGTTACCTTATTATGATCATCTGATCTATACTATAAGTAAAAGACTCGCTATCACACTAATGCGTTTTACTATCCTCTTTTTATTCAAAAATAGTATCATTGCTGAGCTTACTTCTAAAATTATTTATGAATATCCATCTATCTTCAACATAACTCTTTTATCTATAAACCTTATTTAGATTTGATGTTCTTGAATTATAACCAATCTTTTCTTCACAAGTTTACCTTCTCACGAGTTCTCACTCTTCCACTAAAGACACAAAACACCACAGGTTAGTCCCTCTTTAATCCCGGCTAACAAGTTTTCTGCCCAGTGTAATTCGTCAATTGTGTTTCGTTGCTTTGTCATGTGTGATTTCATATCTATCGCTTTGTGCTTGTTTCTATTATTATTATTATTATTATTATTATTATTATTATTATTATTGTTATCATTATTATTATTATTATTACATTATTATTTATATTAATTATTATTTTTTATCATTATTATTATTATTATTATTATTATTCTTATAATATTATTATTTATTATTAATTATTATTATTATTATTATTATTTTTATTATTATTATTATTATTATTATTATCATCATCATCATCATCATCATCACCATCATCATCATCATCATCATCATCATTATTATTATTATTATTGTTGTTGTTGTTGTTATTGTTGTTGTTCTTTATGTCTTTACCCTTTATTCATACATGTCCGTGTTTTCTTTAGTTTTTATCCTAGTTCATTTTACGTTTTCTTAGTGTTTGATATCTTTTCATAGTGTCATTTGAAACCATCTTTAGCAAATGATGGTCATTTATATATTTGGGTGGGTTGGAAGACGTAAAAAGAAAATGTGGGACATTATTTTTTTGTTTGTTTATTTACATATTGATCTATTTATTTTTCACTTGTTCGAAATTGTCTAGTATTGTGATGTGTTTATAGCTAAGCTTTAACGTTAACATATCACAGAATATTATTTGCTTTTCTTACAGCGAATTCACCCATACTCAACGAATCTTACACGAGAGTGTAAGAAAAACCAAGTCGTCTGGTTGCGTTAGTTATATTCTCGATGCTTTCGTTGCAAAGGTGTCAGGAGTAAAGGCTTCGAAGGGCACCAGGTGGAGACGAGCAATACCTTCATTGTGTTGGAGGGAGTGACAGAGGAGAAGGAGGAGGAGGACATGTGACGGGAGGAGACAAGGAGAGGAAGGAAGGGACAGGTGCTGTTACCCTGCCCGAGGGTAGAGTGATTTTGCTTTGTGTGTTTGTCGTGCCCTGCAATTTCTTGCATGCACATTGCAATTGCATAGTTGTGTAAGACTATCACTCAATATCAATAACCACGAGGTATGATAATATACACTGCTAACATTTTCTCATTTAAATGACTTAATAGCTAAGTACACAAGTTATTAACGTAAGCCTTACTCCAGCAACCAGCTGATGACTTCCAATACACATAACACAATATCCCCAAGGTTCTCTTCAAGTCTTTCCTCACAATTCAACTCAATATACTTCGCACACAATATCATCAAGTTTCCCACCAAATCTCTCTTCAAAATTCTACTCCATATAATTCAATATCAATGTCAAATATATCCCACATCAATTTACATAATACCCAATGTTATCAACGCTTCTCATCAATCTCACATCAACATTTAACTCCAGATAATTCACTATCAATGTCGAAATACATCTCACGACAATATACGTAACACACGATATTATTAATGTTTCTCATCAATCTCTTTTCAAATTTCAACTCAAAATAGTTCAATGTTAATGTCACAGCAGACTCATACCAACATATATAAAATCAAATACAACACATTAACTCTGAACATCCTCATAATATAACATCCTAACCACTATTTTCCTCCCTACATTTCATAAACACAACAAATGAATTAGACTGCATTACCAACATTCAAAACTCCACTTACTGATACAAGTTTATGTGACTCCATGTCGCCCCTGACCCTCCTCTGGTCAGGGAAGCTGCGACCTCCTCAGCTTCTCTCTCTCTCTCTCTCTCTCTCTCTCTCTCTCTCTCTCTCTCTCTCTCTCTCTCTCTCTCTCTCTCTCTCTCTCTCTTGAACTCTCAACAAGCTGTTTCTAAAAGTGGTCTCTCCTCTCTCTCTTTTTTTTTTTTTTTTTTAAGATTTGTCATCCTGGGTGGATGACGCGGGCTTTAGCCTACTGGCTTACCCACAAGTTGAATGTCTGATTGGGTTTCTGTTTCTGTGTGGTGTTGTTTTTATCGTGGTGGAGGGAACTTCTCCACCATTTTTGCTAGTGTGTCGTGTTGTGTCTTAGCTATAACTGCTTCTGGTGTAATGTTGTCTCTTCCAAGGAATGTTCTTGTCTTGGTACAGTGTTTGATGTAGTGTTCTAGTGGGGTGTTTGTGTGAGTGTTGCAGTGTTCGCAGCTCCTTGGTAGTTGCTTTGCGATCTCTTCCCTGTATGCGTAGCCTAGCCTTAGTCTGTGTATGTTAGTTTCTGTTTTGCTTGGGACTCTTTTGGGTAATGAGAGTAGTATTGCCTTGTAGTGGAGTACCACAAAGAACTTTGCCTCCCTTCCCGTGTCCGTCTGTATAATTCTTGCAGGGAGAACTCACGGCATGCTTTGGTCAGCTTGGTTTTTACGGATTTCAGGCTGTTCAACGTCGGTGTGGTTGGAGCTGGAAGTTGGAGAGCCTTTTTTGCCTCCATGTCGGCTTTCTCGTTGCCTGGAATTCCAATATGGCTTGGTATCCAAGTGAGGTTTATTGTTTTGTTTTGTCTTTGGAGTTCCTGGGCCAAGGACCAGATCGAGGTCACGAGTCCCACCTTATCCTTTGCCTGGTTGTCTTCTATCGTCTGTATTGCGGCTAGGGAGTCCGTGTAGATTGCAGCCGATGTGGGTGTTTGTAGGACGTGCTGGAGTGCCCCTTTGATGGCTACAAGTTCAGCTTGCAGGATGGAGGCCCCGTTGTTCAGTCTGTAGTGAATGGTTTCGGTGTTGCATATGAAGGCTGCAGCTGCTCTCCCATCGCTGACTGAGCCGTCCGTGTAGTATGTTTGCACTCCTCGTCTGGGTGCTGCCTGTATTGTTTCTGTGGCTTGTCTTAAGGCTTCTTTCTGGATGAGTTTGTTTTTGGTGTGTGAAAGTCTGTGTGTGGTTGTCTTTACTGCTTTTCCTTGCCAGGGGGTGCAGTCCTGTAAGTGTCGTTCTCTTCTCTCCGTTACATCTCATTTTATATTTCAGTTGTCACATATTTTCCTCAGAAAAACTATCCTTATAACTAAGGTCGAATATTCTATACATTTCACACACTCCAACATGCAGTAATTACATCTCTTACAAAAGACACGCCCACTGCGGTATGGGGGCGGAGTTAAGACCATGCATCTCTCAAGTTAGGCTTATAAATGTCCCCTCTCCTATGTTTACAGCTCCTTCTGGTTTCCCAGGACCAAACATCTCAGTTTACCTGACTCTCCAAGTTTACTTCTGGGTCATGCCTGTAGTGCCCTCTCGTAAAATGGTCAGGCTTAGGGGACTTTCCTAATCAATCCTTGTCAAGTTTTCACCTCCTACCTACTCTGGTACTGTTATTATATTATTTCTTCTCTTATTTCTTTTCTCTCGTTTCTTCTTATTTTCTTGTTTCTTCTCTCTTCTTTTATCCGTGCCAGGGTACCACATGTTTAATGACAGAGATAGGAAGCAGAGGACCAAGATATGATTGTCGGGGGCCGCAATAGGTAGGGTTACAGATAGACACATACTTGTTAGATGATGGGATGAAACCCATTTGTCTCGGAGCAGGAAAAAATTACCTTGGAAAGGTCAGGGGTGAGAAGCTGTCCTGGAAGTTTAGACGGGCTTTGGAAATGATTAAGAACAAATACTCTTGTGTTGAAGACCGATGGAAACGCCACAGAAGAGAGAGATGGAGGGCGTGAAGGAAGCTGTTGAAAGAGGAAAAAGACTGGAGAGCGTGATACAGCAAGAGATGTATATGGAGAGGTACATAAAGAAGAAACTTTGTGGGTAGAGCCTCGTTGACTAACAATTATTTTCATATTTAATTATATTTAGCGCTGTTGACACCTCATTTAGACTATGCCATACACCTCTGATCTCTACATTAAAAGGATATTACATTTAGTACAGAGGAGAATGACTAAAAACGGTGAGGATATCAAGAGAGAGAACCTCGGTCGAGGAGAACCTGATATATTGATTTCAACAAAAAGGAAATCTGCAAAAATTCTCATGATCAGTAAATAGATTAAAACCTGAAATAATATGCTCAAACTTAAAAGAAATTAGGTTTAACCAGAAGATAAGTAGGAATTGGTTGGAAAAAAGTGGCTTATGAATGAAATGGATTCAGCAATAAGGTTGGTAGTGCCAAGTCAAGTGATAACTTCAATAAGATTGGATCAATATATGGATGAGGATGATATATGTAAATATATCATAGGTAGGTTTCATGCATGGACTGCCACGTGTAGGCTCGATGGCTTATTTCAGCTCTACTTTTTTTTAAGTTCTAACGTATGTAGGCTTATTGTCTCTGTGGAGATGGTGATCAGAAGAAAAGTTTAGAGTCTGCCTCTATGATGGCCTGCTGTACAACAAGATCTTTTAGATAATAACAAATTAATATCAACTGTTTCACATTTTTTCACTCAGCATTTAACATACCTAAAGTAACTTCCTACACACAGTACATTTACACATAAGAATACATGACGCATACTCGCATCAAACACTGAATAAGTACTCACCGAGAGGTGCAAGAAGAAGATGACTGACACGACTGACAGCGTCACCAAGGTTATCAAAAAAAGCTTCCTTCCCTGGGGCATCTCCACCAAACTCTCGTACGCCGCTCCTTACTTCCGGCAATACACAATTTACAGGAGCTTAGCTAATAGAAATTGCAGGACACGACAATTTATTCTTTTTTTAGTATCACCTACCATTCACCCAAATTTCATGAAATTTACACAATAGCATTTATTTACACAAGGAAACAACACATTAAAATTTTTAACCAATTGGATGAACCATAAGCGAGATATGAGCCAAAACATTTTTAGGAGGTGGCCCCCCCTGAATGTAGGCAAACTTCCAGCCGGAAAACAAGGGAAGTCGATGGACAAAGCTGAAAGAGCTTGGCCAGGCAAGGTGTAAGCACGGAGGCACAGTTTTTGGTGAGAAAAGGAGAAACCTCTCGTTGGGAAGTTGGACTTCGAAAGATTTTGACATTTTCTATTAATGAAGTAGCGTTAGGTAGGTTAGAGAAAAGGTGCTCACATGGGGCGGTGGTTCCGTGGTCGTAATCACATGCAAAGTGAATGTGACAGCCACACAAAGGCAGAGAGACACTAGCTTCACTCCTTTCCTAAGTTTAAAAAAAAAAATCAGTTATAATGTTGGACTACCAGCAGCGCACTACAACTGTCCACAACACCTGCTCATCAACAATGTATCACAGCTGTTCTAAACACCTGTGCATTCATTTCATTTTCTCCATGAGTGTACCACATACGAGTGCCACGTCTCTCTCTCTCTCTCTCTCTCTCTCTCTCTCTCTCTCTCTCTCTCTCTCTCTCTCTCTCTCTCTCTCTCTCTCTCTTCCCCCGTCCGTTAGGGTCCGTTAGGTTAGCATAATTTTCAAGAGTTAGTTAAAACTTACACTTGTAAACTACAGATGTCTGTAGTTCAGTAGTCATAACATCTTAGACCATTAAAAAGCTATAGATCGTTTTAGCTTGCTTAAAAAACACCCTGACACTAAACTGAGGTTAGAATTCACGTAATGGAAAATATAATGTGTGCTGTTTTTTCTCTTCATTAGAAGACTCTGCTTCCCCAAGGAAGTGTCAACAAGGATGGGAAGCAGTCTTGTGATCAAAAAAAAAAAAAAAAAAAAAAAAAAAAACAGTACTTCGTAGAGGATCAGCTTATTATTTTTGTACAACAGTTTCGGAGAAGTCTTTACTCCATCACCAGCAAACTTTAAAATAAACACATGAAAAAAACACTTAATGTAATTAGCACACATGGTTACCTGACATAAAATGGATTGAACATCTAGTCAACTGCATACAAAGGAGGCAAGGCAATACTAATCTAATAGATTCAGGCGATAAAGTAATAAAAGGCAACGATACAGTAGAAAACAGCGGTCACGCAATAGGAAGAGTATAT
The DNA here is from genome assembly GCA_020233015.1 of Callinectes sapidus. NCBI lineage: Eukaryota > Metazoa > Arthropoda > Malacostraca > Decapoda > Portunidae > Callinectes > Callinectes sapidus. The sequence goes on along the minus strand of JAHFWG010000507.1, from coordinate 6,896 downwards.
ATATATATATATATATATATATATATATATATATATATATATATA
>JAHFWG010000763.1:49759-61064 GCA_020233015.1 Callinectes sapidus | reverse complement strand
TCTGAGTTGCTCCTTTCAAAGACTAATTTCATTATGCATGAACAGTCTGATCACTAACTTACCAAACAAGGGAACAAATATATCTAATTTTTATTACTATTACACTTAACTGATGAGAATTTACCAGAAAGATAAGGTATTGATATTTTAATACCATTTGGTTGAAATCCCCAACATTTAATTGATGGTTAGCTTTATTTAATAAAATTTTCTGGTGCACAGCTTCACTATAACAAAATGTGGCAGGATTTACATCAATGTTCCATGTTATCTATGTTTTTTTTTCATTTCTTTTGTTGAATGTAATGCACTACTGGTAACAAATTAACATATTTTTTCTCTAATATTAACTTTTGTATATGGCTAACACTATAGAACTACTGTGTTTGGGGGAGAAGTTGCCCACAGCTGGTCTGCTTTCTGCATCAATGCTATGCACAGGCACACGGCTAATACGATTAATTTACATATGAAATGTTTTTTTACCATTGAAATAGTAATAATAACACAAGTTTTTCTCTCGTGATAATAAGAATACTACCGCTCCCTGTGGCCAGTTTGGTTTCACTGTGTTTGATGTGTTACACTTACCTGATTCCCTGTATTGTTACCATTTTACACTTCTACCACTAAAATATCACTTTTGGCAGTGTTGGTTATCCACTTAAAGCACTATATTAAACAAAAAATGGGAAAAAGTAAGTGATGAATCACACTGTGGAGACCCACGGAGACTCCTCACCACTTACATCACTTGAATTATCCTTCCTACATCGTATTCCAGCATAAATATGACACAAATATATTCCTAGTATACGGCAGTAACTCTTTAACTTGTTAATAACTCCCCTATGAGGGTGTAAAGAGAAATAAGTCCAACTTTGTGGGTAGAGCGTGGACCGTGGTACCAGCCGTGGTAGCAGACGACGGTGGGGTGATTCTTGAATACCGTGCTACGACGGTGGGGATACGACGAGCGTTCTTGCATACGGCCCTTAGTGTGAAGATAGCGTTGGCAATGCTACCAGATTGGCAATGATGACATTGGTGCAGAAGTGGTAGTGAGGACCTGAGTTTGCGGCCAGGTGGATATCTTGTGCCTGATTGGCCAGTAGAAGGGACGCGACTAGGACGCGGCTAGAGGGGCGACACAAGGGAAAGGGGGGCTGTTGTCAGCAAATAGTTTTCTGCCGCCCGGCGACAGGAGTGCCAGTGAGAGGAGGGAAGAGAGAGGAAGAAGTAGGGGCTCAGTGAGGTGAGAGGACGCCAGCCTGCCCCGCTCTCCCTGAGGATGAGAGCGCCGGCCGCTCTCCCTGAGGACGTGTTCCTGCCCTGTTTGTGTTGTGGTATAAGTACTGTGTACCATCCTGTATTCACTCTTGTGTGCCAGTAAAGTAAGGAAGTTGTGCCTTGCCTTTAACTGTATTCCTGCCTCTCTGAGTAAGTCTGGGGTCTGTGGGTCTGTACCTCGCTTCCCTTGCTAGCCACGAATTTTCGCCGAGAAGTGTCCCTGTGTGTGTGTGCTGCTGCCGACCCCGTCCTGTATGCTGTCCTGAGGGTGACGCTGTTGGTACTTGGTAAGAGTGTACCTGTCGTCGCCTTGGAAGCTGTGTGAGTGTGTGTATGTGGAAAGGGCGGCCAGCATAACAGTGGTACTAGGGTAAGCCTTAAGGATATTCTTATACGTTTCATCTACAATAAATTCTTTGTCCAGAAACTCATTCTTGAGCATCTGAATAGCAATATCATAGTTTGTGTCAGTGATAGACAGATGTTTAACTACAGAGAGGGCATAATCCCTCAGATAACCAACTAAATAGGCTAGTTTAGTTGCATCAATTAGCTGCTTTCTAGATCCAATGACATTGTTAAATTGATTTAAAAAAGTATTGAATGCAAATTTGTCTTTTTCCTTGCCTGTAAATGTGCCACAATTTAAAGGAGGTGGTCTTCCTTCACCAACAGACATTGGTGACATTAGGTTTATTAAATCTTGAGAGGTTACATTACTTTGTGCAACTCCTGACATTCCTGAAGCTTGATTCTGGTTAGTTACTGCATATTGATCTAGTTCAATTTCTATATCCACATCATATTTTGATTTGGTCTTCAACTTCTGAAACAGAAATTTTCATCCACACTCTCCAATTCATTCTGGACCATTACATCATTTATTCTTTCATTAAAATGCTTAACCTGATTCATCTCTTCATATATTTTACTCATCAAATTATTTGCTAAAGAGTCTGACAAAGACTTCTTATCCTTCATTTCTTTCAACTGTTTGAGTATGAGTGTAATTTTTCTCCTGAATACACCCCTACCTTTTCTAAGATTCTTTATAGTTTCCATGGGTTCCAGTGCTTGTTTATCTTCCTTTGGAGGTATGTTTCTCTAGTCTAATTAAAGGTCTAAATGAAAAATAATTAATTTTAAAAACTAAAGGCAAATTAAATTTTTTCATTTAGAATTAGTTCAATTAGTCAGCCCCATTGTTGTCACTGGCTATTCAGTTGAATAAGGCCACTGCCACAAAGGGTTGACTACTATTTACTGTCATGATTATGTTATTGTTGGGAGGCTTATTCCCGATGGTTGAGGGCATATTCAAGCCCTCCCAACAATGCCTCCTTGTACCGGGCCAACCCTATATTATTCAGGTGGACACCGTCCCTAAAGTACCGAGGATGGTTCAAGTAGTTGGCTGACCCCAGCTGGATAACCCAATCAATGAGTCCCTGCTTTTTCAAAGTTTTATTGAAAAAGTTATTGATGACCTGCCAGGTGGGGTGAGCCAGAAAAAAATCAAAATCCTTGCCAGGGTAGGCCAAAAAAGAAAAAAACCGGGTTCACCCTCTGTAAGATAGCTGGCAGGGAAGTGATACGCAGCGGCTACGTCCTTCCTTTATTGAGCTGGGCTGTCCACTCCCGACAATGACTGGGTAGCTGGGCGCGCGGGGCGCCGGGAAAACATATCGTACAGTAAACATCCCACATCCCCCCCCTAAGATAAATGTGTGCCTGCCTACGCATTAATCTGACATGTGTTATGTAAAAATAAATGTGTGCCTGCCTACACATTAATCTGACATGTGTTATGTAAAGCAGGATGTACAAGGGAGATAAAAACGAGAACGGAAATACAAAAAATGAAAAAAGAAACAGAAAATAATAATATACATTCTCTTGTAAAAGTGTGTGTGTGTCACGCTGGTACAAGGTTATACATAGTCATTGAACCACCTTGGACGATGCGGCTCCCTCCTCGGGCGATGCTGTGGTGGTGGCAGGGGGCCAGGTGTGGAGGGCGGGGTCCGGCTGCGGGGTGTCTCTCGGTCTGCGGCGCTGGTGAGGGTGTTGCGAGCGTGGGCCTCAGGTGCTTCCTATTCCTGAGACTGATGCGGCCACTCCCATCGAGCCTGACGGTGTACTGCCTGTGCGGGAGCGCTTCCACCACCAATCCTGTGCGGTCCCACGCGTTGGACGCCTGGTTCTGAACCCGGACGCGAGTGCCGGGGGCCAGTGGTGGAAGTTGTCGTGGTGGGCTGTTGGCCATCAAGGCGTCACCGTCCTCTCCCATCTGCACCTCCCTCTCGCGAAACGTTCTGCCCCAGTGTCGGTCTATTCTGAGGTGCCAGCGGGCCGTGGGCATCCCGTCTCGTAGTTGTCTTCCTGCAGTGAGTTGGGCGGGTGACTTGTTTATCCCTCACAGCGGTGTGTTCAAGTACTGGAGCAGAGCTAAGGAGGCTCTATCGGTGACCAGTGTCCCCCCGCCTCCCGCGTTGGTTTTGATGATTCTTTTTGCTGTTTTGACCGCTGCCTCGGCTCGCCCGTTGGACTGGGGGTATTGTGCTGACGACAGGCGGGCCTTGACACCCCAGTTCTGGGGGAATTCAACCATTTCTTCACTTGAAAGATTCGTGCCTCAGTCGGTTGACAGCTGCTCTGGGGCGCCCCAACGTGAGAAGTAGCGTCTCAGATGGGTCTTGATTCTCTGTGACGTGGCGCCGTGTGGAAAGTGGGCAAGCTCCAGCCACCCAGTGAGCCAGTCGGCGTACGCCATGTAGGTGTGCCCCTCGTGTTGAAACATATCTGCTACTGTAGACTGGAATGGGTATTCCGGGGGTAGAGTGATGATGAGCGTTTCTGCGGGCTGCGATGGGGCGTGCGTTTCACATGACATACAGGACGCTCGGCAGTGCTGCAGGTCCCCTTCCATCCCCGGCCAATAGTACATACACTGCCTTGCCCTCCGCAGCATGGAGTCAAGTCCCTGGTGCCCAGCATGCAGGTTCGCTGCTACCTGAAGACGGAGGGTCTCGGGAATCACTAGGCGCACACATCCCAGGTCGTATGTGTACGTTACCAGATCCTGGTTGACCGCCAGCCTGTCTCTCACGCTGTAGAAGGGGCGCAAGCAAGCCACCTCCTGTGACTTCTGTTGGGACCAATCCGCAGCCGACACTTTAGCTAACAGCAGCTGATATACGGGGTCGTCAGCGGCGACTTGTCTTACGACCGTCTCATCGAGAATGTGCCCTTCGAATCCAGCTGCGGCGCTTACGGCAGCTGCGACTGCCTCGGCGAGGTCCTCGTCCAGGTCTGCGTCGGTGTCCGCCGGAGGGCTCCTGAGCGATGGGTACCGGGATAGAAAATCCGCCGCGGTGTTCCTTTTCCCGGGGAGATATTTTACGTGGAAGCGGTACTGTAATGTCCGCTCCTTCAGACGGAAGAGCCGTGGGTTGGCTATCTCTGTTAGCGCCCTGTCCCCCAGGAGCTTCGTGAGGGGGCGGTGGTTGGTGACGATGGTGAGGTTCGGGCACCCCAGCAGGAACAGTCTGGCTTTTTGGAGGCACCATATCACAGCCAGCGCTTCCCCCTTCACCGCCGCATACCCGGCCTCAGCAGGGGTGAGGTGGCGGCTGCCGCACAGGGCCAGGCGCCACCCTGTTCTGCAGCAGAAAGGGGCGACGGCGGATGAGCAGTGGCAGTACTGCTGCAGGATGACGAAGCCGACGCCCTCCCTACTCCAGTCCGTGATGGCCACCGTGGGACGTGTTCTGTCGTAGTAGGCTAAGCCATCCTTGGCAAGTTGGCATATGGTGTCCTGGGTCCGGTGGAACTTCTCCTGCAGTTGCTCGTCCCAGTATACGGCCTTCCCGCATGGCTTCTTTAGAAGCTCTCTGAAGTCGTTCATGATGGGAGCCGTGGCGAGGAAGGGGGCAAGCTGGTTTACAAACCCGTACCACGACCTGATGTCTGATATGGAGGGCTTGTCTGGCATGGTGAAGTTCTTAATGGCAGCAAGGCGCTCAACTGTGGGCTTGTACTCGTCCCAGCCGAGGCGGAAGCCCACGAAGTCGACCTCCCTCTGAGCGAACCTGAACTTCTCTGGCTTCAACGTGATTCCCTTGACCGCACAGGTCGCCAGGAACTCGTAGGTGTGCCAGAAGGCCTCCTCGATGCTGCTGTCGTACAGTAGGGTATCGTCAACACATTTGTACTTCCTCACGATGCCCTGGATGGCGTCATCGAAGCGCTTGGTGTATGCGTCGCCGGCGGAGCAGTGGCCCATGGGGGTGCGGCGGTATCTGTACCTTCCCCATGGAGTGATGAAGGTGGTGAGGCAGCGACTAGCCTCGTCCAGCTCCACCTGGTGGTACCCCCAGTAGGCGTCCGCCACTGTCTTGAATGTGTGTTTGGGAACCCCGGATACCATGTCGAAGGGCGCAGGGGTGTGATGTGTCTCCCTCCGGCACGCAGCATTGAGGCGCTGGTAATCCACGGTGCGCCGCGGCTGGCCGGACTTCTTGGCCACCACCACCATGCGGGCACACCACTCCGTGGGCTCCCCAGGTGGGACGGGCTCGATGACGCCACGCCTGACATCTTCCTCTAGCTGGGCGCTCACCTCGTCCTCCCAGTGTTTCGCTGCAGTGCTGGTGTGCAGTGGAGCCGCACATGGTGAACAGCCTCCTGTCTTGGCCACTTACAGAGGAGGAGCCAACACTCCATTGACCGTCTCCATGATTTGAAGGCCGCTGGTGTCATCTCCAGGTCGCATTTCTCGGGGGCGGACGAGGGGGTCACCCGGGTGGCGGGTGCTGCGTTGCCGCGAGTACTGAAGGCCGCCATGTTGGCCTGCAGTGAGATGATGGCCTGTTGCTTGTCGAAGATGGTTTGCCTTGCCTGTTGCAGCAGCGGCTGGAGGCTGCGGGGCACCCCTGGCGTTGAGGCCCTAGGCGTCGAACGAGGGGACCGGCGTGGCAGCGGCATCTTGAACAGCTGTGTAGGTTCTAGTTATCACTGCGCCATGTAAGATAGCTGGCAGGGAAGTGATACGCAGCGGCCAAGTTCTTCCTTTATTGAGCTGGGCTGTCCACTCCCGACAATGACTGGGTAGCTGGGCGCGCGGGGCGCCAGGAAAACATATCGTACAGTAAACATCCCACACCCTCCCACCGGTGGACAACGTCAGATCCTGTTGCCACGGGCCATGACTGGCCAGGTCGCGCACATAGCTATGCCCAACTACTAAAACTCGCATACCGGTTGTTGTAAATAAATCAAGAATATAGTGTTTACCTTGAAAATTTGTTGTGAAAAGGTAAAAAAAGACAGTGACAAGAGCATCAAAAAAGGAAACCTCGCCTCACCTGTACTTGACAATCGTTTACAGGACCGCCATTACCAGCCAAGCAGCACTAATTTCAAAACACAGAAATGCTGATGGCCCAAAATAGTTGCAAAAAATATTGCTACTTAGCCTGAGGTAGAAGAAGTTGGTGGTTTCAAGGTAAATTCTCTTGAACGGCCCGAAGTTGTAGCCTAGTTCGGAGAAGGAAAGTTCGTGTTATAGCTTTGGGTACAAAGAGAGTACTGACGTGATGAACGCCGGTCGTGATTTATATACCGCGCCACCAACGCCCTCTGTCTTATTTTCCCGTAAACTTTAACTACTTAATTAGCTACTTGATTTTACATGTCTCATTATATTAAAGAAACATTACTATTTATTTATTTATTATTAGATATATTTATTCATATATATTCTTATTTGGAAACATTATACTTGTTTTATTTACAAGCAACCGCTAACAGTCGACTGAACATTTTCCGATAATTACTATGCATTATTGTTGACTAGTTAAATTCCTAACAACCCTGCACTTGCCAACCGGGTGTTCCCTGTACAATCACTCCCTTACCATGCTCTCAATAAATTCTCTTGATAATAAATTATCTGTACTGTCTATCTTTGTAGACTTTTCCAAAGATTTTGATACAGTTAACCACAGCATTCTTCTAAAAAAAACTTCATTATGGCGTTCGAGGTGCTGTACACTCCTGGTTTAAAACTTACCTAACTGATAGATCCCAATTTACACTTTTCGAAGGCTATAATTCATGTCAGAAAAATTACTACTAACGTCCCACAAGGAAGTGTCCTGGGACCCTTGCTGTTTCTTACACACACACACACACACACACACATATATATATATATATATATATATATATATATATATATATATATATATATATATATATATATATATATATATATATATATATATATCAACGACGTTGTTCAAACATTTGACCATGCAGATACCATTCTCTTTGCTGATGACATGACCCTCTATTTCAGTGGCCACACTAATGATACTTTATTCCACTCTGCTAATGCAGATCTTAACAAATTAAATGAATGGTGTTTGAGTAATCGACTTACCATAAACGGCGATAAAACTTACTTCATGCTATTCTCAAACAAGATAGATAATAACCTACCAGAATTAAAAATAAGAAACAATCATATAGCTAGATCAAGTAAACTTAAGTTCTTAGGAGTAACCTTTGATGAAAACCTTACATTTGAATTTCACACACATAACATTTCCCAGAAACTTTCACGTTGTACTACCATGCTCTATAAAGTAAGGGATTTTATGCCTACTGAGATCCTTAGAGCAATGTACTCTACTGATCCCCAGGTTGCCTCTACTTAACTGTTAAGTATTAATGATAAAAACGAACGGGATGGAGTCCAATCAAACACCAACTAATGAATAGTGCTTAATCTATTGGTTCGTGGGGGCCGTGGCACACACATACACATGACATAATAACAAAAAAGAAACAGAAGCACCGAATCCTAGCCTACCTAGATTTGTTGGGGGGGTACACTATGGGGTGTCACTCAACTGCCTGGCTTGGAGGTGGGTAGACTCCAATGGCGGTGGAGACGTAGATGCTGACGCTAGCAGGAGCAGCGTGGTGCGGCCTTCTCTCCGACGCGGGGAAGTGTCCTCCGTTCGGTTTATCTCTCTCTCTCTCTCTTCCTCCTTGCTGCTTACTCCGGGCGGTGCGGATAGTACTGGGGACTGGTCCCTGTTTCCCAAAGTCAGAGCGCGTTCTCCAACCTTCCTTTTTTTTTTTTTTTTTTTTTTTGCCATCACCCAAACATGGGTAATAAGCCAATTTTATTAGGTTTGTGTATTTGTTTGTTTATTTACTAGTGCTGTTTTTTTATTCATTTGTGTTTTATGTTTTTTTAAGTTCTATTTTTTTTATATAATAACATCAACAATAACAACAACAACAACAGCAACAACAACAGTAACAACAACAGTCACACCTACACACACGCTTCATTCACACAGGGCACCTATTCCTATTGCAAAACTATTGTCCTTTGTCAAGGCAGGGGATGGAGGGGGCAACACACAAACACACAAGGTGACTACGTAGTGTTACTACGTATTGCTTTTATTAAAAAAAAAAAAAAAAAAAAATAGATAGAAAAAATAAATAAATATTTACATTACATCACGCTGGATGGAAATCATACACTCTTTCATACTTTTATTTACATTATATATATATATATATATATATATATATATATATATATATATATATATATATATATATATATATATATATATATTGAAGTGAAAAAATGTACGTAGTGCATCATACCGAATATATACACAAAAATCACAACTCTCTGATTAAGTTGGTCTCAGCCAGGTAAATCATCAGTCTATCGACCACATCCGGGTGTTCGTCACCCAGGAGGGTGGTTTGCGTTAGCGTGAGGCCGCGACTCCGGCAATACGCCGCCAAGGGCCGCCTCTCCTCACGATAACGCACACAGTGAAGCAGGATGTGCTCGACTGAGAGGGTGACATTACATAGAGAACATTGTGGTGGGAAAGCGTTTGCTATGTAGGGGAGCATGTGGGTGGGGAGGGTGCAGCCCATCCTGAGGCTTACGAGGACAACCTCCTCCCGCCTTGTGGGGCGATTGGAGGAAACCCACTCGCCTAGGATGGGTTTGATGGTGTGTAGGTGGAGGTTGTCCCAGTGACTCTGCCACAGGAGTTTCGCTGATGATTTAACAACTGAGAGACATGACTGCAGATCCCGACTTAGGTTCAACGCTCCCTCGAGCTCTGCGGCAGACTGAGCTAGCATGTCAGCCTGTTCATTCCCGCGAATATTGGAATGTCCAGGCACCCAAATCAGTGAGTAGGATTTACGACTTGAATTTAATTTATTAATGATGTTGCCCTGGATTTCATTTGTATCCGTACGGCCGGACTCTATTGCCTGGAGGGCTGACATATAGTCCGAAAAAATTATAATTGAATGATGAGATGAATTTAAAGCATAATCTATGGCTTTGTCAATTGCAAATATTTCAGCGGAGAAGACCGATGTATGAGTTGGCAGTCGGAACCTGAGGGCACATTCACACGACCACACACTTGCACCCACACATTCATCCGTCTTGGAGCCGTCAGTATATACCAACCTTCCTTTTTTTTTTTTTTTGGCCATCACCCAAACATGGGTATTAGGCCAATTTTATTAGGTTTGTGTATTTGTTTGTTTATTTACAAGTGCTTTTTTATTTATTTGTCTTTTTTTTTATATTCTATTTGTTTTTTATTTTTTTATATATATTTTTTTTATATAATAGCATGAACAATAACAACCACAACAACAACAGCAATAACAACAACAACAACAACAACAACAACAACAACAGTCACACTTACACACACGCTTCATTCACACAGGGCACCTGTTACTACTGCAAAGCTTTGCAGCAGTATCCCCTGCCTTTGTCAAGGCAGGGGATGGAGGGAACAACACACAAACACACAAGGTGACTACGTAGTGTTACTACGTATTGCTTTTACTTATAAAAAAAAAAAAAATAAATAAATGAATAGAAAAAATAAATAAATTTAAAAAAATATATATTAATAAATAGAAATAAACATTTACATCAAATCACGCTGGAGGGAATTCATACACACTTTCATACTTTTATTTACATTATATATATATTGGAGTGAAAAAAATATACATATTGCATCATATAGAATATATACATATAAATCACAACTCTCTCATTAAGTTGGTCTCAGTCAGGTAAATCATTAGTCTATCGACCACATCCGGGTGTTCGTCACCCAGAAGGGTGGTCTGCGTTAGTGTGAGGCCGCGACTCTGGCAATACGCCGCCAAGGGCCGCCTCTCCTCACGATAACGCACACAGTGAAGCAGGATGTGCTCGACTGAGAGGGTGACATTGCATACAGAACATTGTGGTGGGAATGCGTTGGCTATGTAGGGGAGCATGTGGGTGGGGAGGGTGCAGCCCATCCTGAGGCGTGCGATGACAACCTCCTCCCGCCTTGTGGGGCGACTGGAGAAAGTCCACTCGCCTAGGATGGGTTTGATGGTTTGTAGGTGGAGGTTATCCCAGTGACTCTGCCACAGGAGTTTCGCTGATGATTTAACAACTGAGAGACATGACTGCAGATTCCGACGGAGGTTCCACGCTCCCTCGAGCTCTGCGGCAGACCGAGCTAGCATGTCAGCCTGTTCATTCCCGCGAATATTGGAATGTCCAGGCACCCAAATCAGTGAGAAGGATTTACGACTTGAATTTAATTTATTAATGATGTTGCCCTGGATTTCATTTGTATCCGTTCGGCCGGACTCTATTGCCTGAAGGGCTGACATATAGTCTGAAAAAATGATAATTGAATGATGAGATGAATTTAAAGCATAATCTATGGCTTTGTCAATTGCAAAAATTTCAGCGGAAAAGACCGATGTATGAGTTGGCAGTCGGAACCTGAGGGTACATTCACACGACCACACACTTGCACCTACACATTCATCCGTCTTGGAGCCGTCAGTATATATGTGTAGGGATGGAGGGAGGCCAGCGATGAGGGCCCGGAAGCATTGATGGATTTCAGCCTCGGCAACAGCAGCC